>JBBPLY010000017.1:0-12590 GCA_038090035.1 Xerocomus nothofagi | reverse complement strand
CTTGGATGTAGCCAGTGCTGGTAAAAATGTGAGCAGGTTGTATTTGATACCTCTTCCGCTTTCTGACTTTCTGAAAACAGGAGGAAGCATTCCCGAATCCCATGATCTTCGACGCCACCCGTACACCACGTGAACGATACCTCCGAGCAGACGTTGCCTTCAAGGTTGTTGGTGCTGACATTCCACCCAAACTCATCGTCCAAGTACTCCGGGGCATACTTTCCTTTGACAACGTCCGCCGTGGACCCGGTCAGTCGGGGAAGCTCCAACGATACCAGGATAGCTCCCTCAAAGATTTGCGCTATGTGTACTTGGATGCACAGCAGTTCCGCAGTCCTTGGCCAACGTCCTTGATCATCATGTACGATACTCCCTCCCCGGCTACTTGACCGAGTGAATTAGCAGAGTACTACTCATTCATACTCGATGTACGACACCGATTATTCGAGCCTTATTTTGATAACGTATTGGTTATGTATTCGTACATCCTGGTTCGACCGGTGCATGACTCGTCCGTCCTTCCCAGCGTGTGGCGCTGGCCCACTGTCGTACGAATGTGTCTTGCTCAAGACTGGAAGTATGTGCGCCAGTTTGACCAGATTTATCGTCGAGTGCGCGGGTGCTACCACGACACTTGGTACACCAGACCGGATCGTATTTTGGTGACCAGTCCGCGGATGAAGTGAGGTCGCTTCAATGTGGAACTTCTTGGTCATGCAGCAGTGGCACTGCAATGAGGCGGCCGACGCTTATATGAAGCCGCATGGTGACGCAAAACACCGGAAGACTTGCTCCCGTGGCACTCGCTGTATGCATGTTCGCCGTCCTCACAGCTCCTTGATCAAACTAGGCTGTGTCTCGCAGTTTGCACGTTGACCTTTGCATCCTCCCCTCTCTGCTTGCAAACTAAAGGTACTCGTCGCCGCAGCCTAGACGATTCATCGTAACTTACCGTCGTCCAGATATACTGTCATGACAGACATCCATCTACTAGTACTCATCCACGGCATGTGGGGCAATCCCACCCATCTTGCACACATGGACAACATAATCCGCGAGGTCAGGGGTAGTCCCGTTCGTGGCGGACCGGTACTTGCGGTCCTGGTAGCCAAAACAAACCGTGGCGAGTCGACATACGATGGGATTGACTGGGGAGGCGAGAGGGTCGCTCAGGAGGTGCTTCTTGCTTGGTTTTCCTGTATGATTGTCCTTACCTCGTCACAGATCTTGGAGGAAATCAAGGAGTACGAGAGCCAGGGGAAAAAAGTGACGCGCTTTTCGGTAATGGGCTACAGCTTGGGAGGCCTGCTTGCTCGATACGTCATTGGGTATCCGTTTCTCGCTCTTCATCGTGCACGCGTGCGCTGACGTAGTCTTCAAAGGATCTTGCATCAGAACCAGTTCTTCGAGAAAGTGATACCGGTCAATTTCAACACCGTAGCTACGCCACATATCGGCATACCTAGATTTCCTTCCACCTTCTCTGCAATCGCAAACTTTTTCGGTCCGAGGTTTTTGTCACGGACCGGGGAACAGTTCTTCTGTGTCGACAAGTGGTCGCCGAGAGGTAGACCTCTCCTGGATGTTCTTGCTGACCCAGGCAAGTATAATTCATTCTTTCAGCGCACCGTGAGTTCTGAGTGTCCACGTAGACCACATTTTCTATCAAGCCCTCCTGCTCTTTCCCAACATCAGAGTCTATGCAAACGCGTGAGCCGAGACCGTAGGCTTGATGAGACATATGATACTGACTTTCTCATAGGATTAATGATGTCACAGTACCTTATGTTACTGCGGCGATTGAGGAGATAGATGTATTTGCAGAATACGAGAAGAATGGCCTTGAAATGTATGTATTGTCGCCCATTAGCTCTTTACGTGCTCACTGTTCCCTAGAGAGTTTCATGACGAATACAAGCACGTAATCAAGTCATACGCAATCCCATCATCTCCTCCACCACCCCGAGAGCAAGAAAAGACACGTTTGTTGACAAGAATCCGAAACCTGAAACCCCCAGTACCGCCTGTCCTCCAGGGTGGTTTTCCCCTGAATGTCGTGAGTCCATTGAGCCTTCTTTTTGTGTGCCTGCTTATGGATTACTCCTCATTACCAGCTTGTGTACGCGCTTCTTCCAATACTGATTCCCACATTGGTTTCGCTTGTACTTGTCCGTCTCTCGATTTCATCCCACAACTCAAGGACTCGGCTCAAGGCCCTTGAGGTTGATGGGTCGAACAAGGAGAGACTTGCCCATATCATTGCAGAGCTAGAAAGCAACGTGGAGAGCGTTGTTCTCGACATGTACGACAATGCCCAGGCCCCCCCTTCCTCACCGTCACCTATCCCTAACAAAGATTCCGTCGGTGGCACTCTGACGCCACAGGAGACGGCGGTTGTCGGCCCGAATTCAAGACCTTCGCCCACCCAGGCTTTGCTGAGTCCCGTACAGTGTCGCTGCATTCAGAACCTGAACAAGATACCCCAGCTACAGAAAGAACGCGCATTTTTTACTGGTGTGCAGAATGCACATGCTATGATCGTTTGTCGGGACATCAAGAACTTCAAGTTCCATCTAGAGGGGGAAGGTGTGCTACGGCATTGGGCCGACCATTTTGAACTATAGCCATACTACGTACTAAATCCTTTGCGGTGGACTATGTCTTATTTACAGGAGAACCGTAGTACATTAAAGAGGTCTCGTTAATACTTATTTAAGTGCTTCTTACGCGTGCGACCTACATACCTACTATACTATTCGGATTACTGTCGTCTCGAATGAAGTGAGACGTGAAACTCTTCGTGGCACGACGCACAGCTCGTCAAAAGGACATTCCTCCGTCGCATCACCGTATCCGATTATGATCTCTAATTGTGCAAATCCGTATTGTGTTGGTCGACTGGATACCCCAGGCAGACGTAGTAACGATGAGTCACAAAAGCCTGAGAGGGCGCCAACTCGAAACGAAAGAAGACAACATCACCATTACCGGCGTGGTACCATCCTCCACAACCTGCCAACGAGTCCTGAGCCACCTGTCTTCTATTATAAAGCGGAGCTTACGAGGAGATGCAACGCCCGAGCCACTCTCCCCGTTAACTTGGCCGTCTCCGCAGACCGAGCAGCCACTATCGTGATCAATTGAACCAAGAATGCCTCCTGCCCGACGACAACTAAGGGCGCTGGGAAGCCTCCAGCTCTTCGGATATGCAAACAACCCAACCAGTCAGTCCCTCATGGCAGTCGATCGTGACAATGACGTTCAGCAATAGCACTTGCGAGCAGAAGTGATCACAGAACTCGCGTTCATCGCCGACGAGCAAGTGAACGTTGCTCTGGAAAAAGGCGGACAATGCGATGTTGACATGCCACTCGAGGTACAGTTCGACGAGTTCATGGACGGAGGTATGTTTCATACCACTGGTACGACACGATGATGCACGGCTTTTCAGTGAACTCTCGAGGAAGAGGCACGAAGACTAGGCAGAGGAAGATGACGGTCGAGCAAGCCGCTGCCGTCTTACTCATCACTGTAGTCGTTTCTCCTTCATTCCATTGGAACTGTGTCTCAAGGAAAGTGATAAATTTAGGTGCAAAAGGGTCACGTCGAACTGATCGTCAAAGAGAACGATCCTCAGACCATCGACGTAATAAAGATACTTCCAGGGGCAAAGAGAATGTCGGTACCAATTACTCGATCAAGGGAGTCTCGCTCAATCATGTGGACAGACTTGCAGCGTTCCTTCCCAAACTGAGGGGATATGGGGACATTCCGTATGACCAACAGTATCGTGGGGCTATCGCGCTAGCCAAACGCCACTTTTTCCCGAAAGGAAAAGCCCCTACAAAGAAAGAGGTTCGAAAATATGAGATATTCGACTCGATCAACTTCGCTCATATCTCTTGGTAGTTGATGTCATTACTTCTTCAGTCCTACAAAGAGAAGAGAGAACTCCGCTTGCAATGTCAATCTCGACCCCAACCAACCAAGACGTTGGGTATCCAAACGAGCATGGTATCTATCAATGACAATAGGACGTTGGATGGCGAAAGTCGGTCAGGTGTTCATCCGACTCCCTGCTCTACCACTGGCATGCTGGAGATACCTAGCCAGTCCGATCTCCAAAGTGGGGTCGAGCTACGGAGTAAACATATCGTCGTTGACGCTGAATCCACCTCGGCGTATTCGGAACTGGGTCCGGATCTGTAAGTGTGTATACCCTTTCGATGATTAGTATCTGCACTAGAGCTTTCAGTGGCGAGGACGACAACTACGACGTGGTCTCAGAACCCGAAATCAAACCTGTTCAGCTTGTTGTTTGTACCCCGTAAGTCCCATATGGAACCTCTATTTGCTACTGACCTTTCGAATAAACTATTCCTTTTCCATGCCTAGTGTGGCACCGAGACCTCGTAATCCCTATTTGACACCCGTATCAAATCCCCGACACGGAGACCATACGACGGCTACGCGACCTGTGCCTGATGCATCGCCGACTTCTTCAATTGATGGCCATATGAAGATTGTTGTCGAGGAAGACGGTTGGACAGACGAAGGCACGGGAGAACTACTGCAAGATGTAGCTACGTCCCAAGGTAGATTAAGCTATTACTATAATAAGTTCATGACCGCTTGTCAGAAGGCGAGTATCTTACTCCTCACGAAGGCCCATTCTCATGCTGTGCCTATTCAGATAACCTTCTTGGAGGGCCAAAAGGAGGAGATTGAGAAAGAATTCGATATCACCAAGAAGAAGCTTGACGAAACTGAGCGACGTCTCCAAGAGGCCGATGCTGACAGAGGGAGATTGCAAAAGTGGGTGGATACACTTCGCCGTCGGGTCAACACGATCTACGAGCAGCTCGGCCTGTTGCACGTATGTAATCTCACCTCTCCACGTACATTGGCATACTCATTGTTGACTGTCAGGGAATGAGTGGGCCAGAGGCCATCGAAAATGAGCTTCACATGACGTAGGGTTGCAGAGGAGGGCTTTTGATCCAAATCCGATTTATGTAGTTTACCTCCATGTATCGAATCACCATTTGTATGAAATCGAGCCTGGTTCAACGAGCAATTGCTATTTGTGGTTTATATGCACCGCGAAACTGGATGAGATCAGGATCGGGGTATTGAATTAGAATGATTTACAACCAAGTAGCTGTCTAGTAGCGATACAAAGACGAGAGTACGGTAATGCATTGTCAGTAGAACAAGTGAGGAGAAACCGATTATAGTGTACAACGTCCTTTTGGGGAAATCGGTGGAAGAGGGTATCTCAGGGTCCATCGCGATATGCAGACTATCGTAGGGTGGTATGAGCGCACAGCGCCATCAACGTCATTTCGAAATCATGGGCGTCATCAGCGTGGACGATCAACGGAACATTACGCTGCGACGGCGAGACGTGACAAGGACAAAGTCCTTTGGAAGGAAGGACGCCCGCTGGGGCTTGCGAGTCGCTCCCGTGACACGCTTCCAGGCGTGGATGACATGGCGTTCGACGTACTTTGCGCAGGAGGCGCGCGTCTTGTGCCTGTGAGGAATTCCGATCAGTCTATGGGTACAGCGAGTATCTGTGGATTGCTCACATGGGTTTCATCTCCACGATCCAGGGCTCAGGATGATGTGAAACATGGAAAGCACGGTAGGGAGCGCCGACAGCTGCCATTACGGGAGTGGGTATAGAAAGACGGGATGAGGAATACGTCAAATAAAAGAGTGGATAGCCCGCGAAGCTCTCAGAGAACGTTGACCAGAGTGATAGTGTGTGCACGTTGACAGACGGTGCAGGGTGAATGTGGTGGAAGCATGAAGTTCTTATAGTCCTGGTGACAATAGTCCGGGGTCAAATCGCTGTAACATGACGATGTCACCTTCGAACAGACAATAAGGTCGGCGTAGCGATCAAACATGTGGTTATACAACACCTTCCGATTTGGGATTCGATGTGTTTGTGTTACTCAGGGCTGCCGTGACCCTCGAGATCCCATGTTTGACATGTCGTGTGCACCGAATCTCCAGTGTTCGGGGATAACGTGGGGCTGTCACGTCTGTTTTTATGTAGTTCGGATTATGCCAGCCTTTGCGGTCCATCTAGACACGGTTAATATGATAGTTCCAAGAGACGCTAGCTTGAATCACTCCGAGTCGAATGTCGTTCATGTCATCGTTGTGCACTTGCGAGGCACGAACTCGGACGCCACATGCAAGCTCGAGGGGGACCTGTGGGAATGGCAGACAGCATCACAAGTGCACGTTCAATCGAGGCAATTTAAAGCATGCGAGGTTACTCGCTCGATGGCGGGTACACGCGAATGCGGTTAGGCCAGGCGTAGGCGCTGTGTGACTCTCGAGCACATGCACAGCCACTGGGGAGGGTATGCCACCTGTGCCGACGTCCATTTTAGAGGACGTCAAACGTACGCCGGCGCCGTCCGCCTCGTCCACCCCTCCCACCAGTCCGCCACGTTTGACATGCACCAAACACCAATCCATCGGCCATCGCCGCCGCACAACCATCCCTCCAGCTCGCACGACCCTCCCCCACAACCCGGCTTTACGGCCACGCCCGCCTCCCGCTTCTTTGTTTCGATGCGAAAGTCCTTCAGTCCCCCAACCTCCCCGCGACGAAAGAATACCGAGAATCCGGTATGTCGTATCACGTCCCATCTTCGTCTCGCACCTCTCACACTCTGCTCTTGCTAAGCGTGCTGCCATGTATTCCACCCCTGAGGAAAGACACGCATACAACACCTCACGTGCCGGTCCCTCACATTATCTCAACGCCCGTCCGACCATAGAACAGATCTCAATGGGTCTCCATGTTTCGCGCACGCCCCATCTCAGACCCATCGCAAGCCCTCTCCAACGACATCCCCTCTCCACCCTTCCCCCACGTCGCAATCCGAACACGCCCATCCAGCCTCTCCGTGCGTCGCCTGACGATCTCCACGATACCTCGACCTCTTCTTCCCAATATCGCACGCGCCACAGCCTTCCTCCCCCTCCGTCACGTTCGTCTATGAAAAAAACGACCTCTTCGGTCACTACCCTTACCCAACCGCAGCAGCAGTCTTTATCCCCCGGCATTTCACCCTCGATGTCCACGGTGACCTCGGGTTCATCACGTCCATTGTCATCCTTGCGACTTCGCATGTCCAAATTCATTCCAGGCTACCGACCTCTCAGCTTACCTTCCTCGCTCGCTCGGGTCAGTTCCTTTGCATCATCCGCTAGCGATAGCACCAGACCGGCAACCCCGCGAAAGGCGGTCCGGTTTTCCACGAGCGTACTTGCCATAGACGAACAGTCTTGACCTTTCTCCCATTCCACACGTGCTACTTAGTAGGCCTTACCAAAGTCTAAACTGTTTTACTACCCGCATTTTTATTCGCATCCACACACAGGACACGTTGGCAACCTCGCATGTTAACCTATATTTTTTTTTCTGATATATTATTCAATGTAGCCCATTCTCTCCGGTTTGAATTTGTTTCCCAACGGGCCCATATGTCATCATCCTGTGTGGCTGTGAGTTGCGGCACAGTCGAAGTTTCGCCCTTCTCCGTGACATCTTCCCATTTCCTCTGGCGCGTTGGTGTTTCACCATCAGCTCTACTTAGATTTTTCTTCGTATTCTTTACGACGATATCACGCTAGATTCCCTACAACCCCCGACGAATCAACCCGCCGAGCTTTAGCGTGCCACCGCCATACCCACCATGACTCCAGTAGAAACAGAGTATTATGACTTGGTGTGTAGTCGCTTCCGGCGTGCCAATCTTTTTTTTTTTCGCTCCGTGATATGGTAACCTTCGAAAACGTAGCTCGGGGTCTCTGTGGAGGCTAACGATACAGACTTGAAGAAGGCCTATCGGAAGCAGGCTATGAAGGTTCGTTGTGACATCGATTCCGACCATTTCAGCGCTCAAAAGCCCTTTCATACTTGTTGATCTCGTTCACTCCCGTCGTACATACCATTAGTACCACCCAGATAAGAACCCCTCTCCCGATGCGGAGGAGAAGTTCAAAGAAATAAGGCAAGTTGACCATCTGATCAAATAAAGGTGGGGGAATGACTGGTAACGTGTGTGCCTCGTGTTCATAGCAAAGCTTATCAAGTACTCTCCGATCCTGTAGGTGGTGGTTTACTGTCTACACTGGGACGCGAGCACCTGATACTTGGCCGGACAGAATCTCCGTGCTGTATACGATAAGAATGGAAAGTCGATGGTAAGTCTTGCATTGCAAGAAGATGTCCTGAAGATCACATTGCGGCGGCATGGGACAGGCGGACAGGGAAACCAACGAGATGGAAGATGCCGCCATGTTTTTCGCCAACGTCTTTGGTGGAGAGCGATTCAAAGATTACGTGCGTTCGTTCGTTCCTCCAGCTCTTACTTGCAGATCGTCTGATAAATGCTAGATCGGCGAAATTTCTCTGATGAAAGAAATGACTTCTGTAGCACAAACAGTGGCGACCGACGAAGAGCGCGAAGAACTTGAGAAGGAAGGGATCATTCCACCCTCTACACCCGCTCCGGAAAAAGCTTCAACGCGACCCACGACTCCTGCGGACCTTGCCTCGGCCCGAGCAGGCAGGTCTCACGATAGGTCCGCAGTCACACTCAGAGCCTCGGCTAGTCACGACGACACATCCAAACGTGCATCGACGCCCGACTCGTCTCCAACTAAGAATGGATCAAAGAGTGCTCCTACGTCGCCTTTGCAGGACAATGACAAGGATATACACGTGACCTCCAAGAAACGCAACAAACTGACGCCAGAGCAGAAAAAGAAACTTTTAGAACTCGAAGAAGAGCGAAGGAAGGCTTTGGAAGAGCGTGTGAAAGCACTGACAGCGAAGTTGGTCGAACGGCTCAGGCCCATCGTCGAAGCTAAACACCCCGGGGAGAAAGATGATCCAGAGACTAGAACATTTCAGGAAAAGATCAGACTGGAGGCCGAGGACTTGAAATTGGAGAGCTTTGGTATTGAGGTAGGTCAATGTTCCTTCCCGGTTGTTACGTGTTACATGTATTCAGTCCTTGAACCCCGACATTTAGCTGCTACACACCATCGGTACCGTCTATAGCATGAAAGCCACGTCGTTCTTGAAGTCGAAAAAGTTCCTTGGGCTGTGAGTCGTCACGATATTGTGCACTTTCGAAATTCACAGCGTCCTAGTGCGGGCTTCTGGTCTCGGATGAAGGAAAAAGGATCAGTGGCAAAGGACGCATGGGGTGTCATTGGTAGCGCGTGAGCTTCTTGACGTGCGAGCTCACAAAAAGGATGCTGATCGATCATCAGGCTAAGTGTTCAATCACTAATGCAGGAGATGGAAAGGCTACAATCCAAAGGTGAGGTGACCGAAGAAATGTTGCATGCAATGGAAGAAGACATAACCGGCAAGGTGCGCATTACATGCCACGCTCGCTGTATGTACAGTTACTATCACCTTACATTACAGATCTTACTTGCCTCTTGGCGGGGAACACGTTTCGAAGTTGTGCAAGTACTACGAGAGGTAAATTGTTGTTCTACTTGACATATCGTTCGTGTTTGATCAACCCACTTCAGGTTGTGGATAACGTCCTCAAAGACCGCCAAGTCTCTGATCAAGTACTCTTTAACCGAGCCAAGGTATGCCTACAAGCAAATCGCGATACAATGGCTTCTCATAGAGTGTTGGAAGGGTCTGTTGATGATCGGTCTCGTCTTTAAAACTACGGCGCCGGACGATTCTGACGAGGATCGTCGAGAACTGGAACGGTGCGTACGGTGATGGTATTAGTTTTGGATAAGCCTAACCTGCACGCTCCTGATTAGTATGGTCGCCGAGGCCGCTGCTGGCAAGTCGAAACACGAGCAATTGCGTACCCATACGAGAGGACGGAGAGACGGTAAACACACACCACCCAAGGAGCCTGCAGACCAGACCGAAGAGGCGGAGGCTTCTCGTCCGCCCCAGTAGGACACGATGCAGGGTTCCTTTGATATTTCACGTTGGATATATTTCCGTCTCATTGACTTCTACGCTTCTATCCTAATATGCACGTGTCCTGAAACAACCATTGTCACTCGGGTAGAATACAAAGACCTAGGGTATTGAGAACTAGTGTTACAGCACGATCAGAAGACTGCCAACATGGAACGCAAAGTTCATCGTGTGCCGAGTGCATCTACAGTTCGCTTATATTCGTCGCTCACCTGTCCAGCAAACGTCATCAGAGTATCGCAAGGCTCGTACCGAATGACTTACCTCGGCATAGAATTTATCGTCGGTGAGAACGAGGAAGCCTGTCCATGCCAGGCCCTTGGTGATTGTCATGCAGTATTTGTGAGCCTCGATGCTTCGTGCAGAAATTGCAAACGCCGGTGTGTGATTTCCCCCGTGCGGTTGCGTAGGGATCGCTATGTGGGACGTGAAGAGATTAGCTGCGCGTTCGTATGTAAAAAAGTTGACCGGCGTATATCTCACCGAAAGCCGGATGTAGCGATGGCATCTCTAAAACATGTCATGAGTATACTTTTGTGCGTGCTCGCGGGTGATGTACTTGCCGTAAGAGACATTACCCTAAAGGAAAAGTCGTGGTTAGTCGGTACCTCGGATCCCGATCTCCTCGTGTCTCGGGGAAAACTCACAAAGTCTGTGGAAGCTCCAAACGGGACTTGCCGAGCGTCCATTCCAAAACGATCAGTCATCGTTTGTGAGAAATATCGGCCTGTGGAAAGAAGTTGAGGCAAGCGTCAGGCTCATGGTTTTAACCGACGCACCCAAGACACCATTCTGTCGCATATCGTAGTAGGGTTTGCCTGGAGTGATCTTGAGACGACATCCGGTGGCAGTATTCGCGCCCCTGGACCCGGTTAAAAACTCATTCAAATCGGACATGCGGCAAATCTTACTTGAAACATGCCTCCACCCTTTCTCTTAGACGTTGTAACTGATCACAGTCGGGAGCACGGAGGATCCAATGCATCTGAGCGTAATCGGGTATCACTGATTTGAAATCAGAAATGTCTGTTGCGCCCATCATGTCACTCGGACTTGCCGTTTGCTCCACCTTTACAGCCTTGGATGGTGCCAGTGACTCTGTGGTCCGGTTTGATTTGCTGACGGAGTGCAGAAATGTTCGAGTACGCAAGGAAAGCGGAGTCGAGGGCATTCGTGCCTTCCCATGGGGCATTTCCAGCATGAGCGCTAATTTTCTGCTCGTAAATTGACAGCAAAAGGATGCACGTTCGACTTACGATTGACCAAAAAACTCAACGTCGATTGGCTGCATGGCTAGGCATGATCCGGTAGACAATGAGTTGAGTGATCCCGTAGATGGGTGACACCTACACAACACGGTCAGCGAATTGCTCGTTGCACGAGTTGGTACGGACATGAGGCATGCATGCATCCCATTATAACCGCCGCGTTCGAGGAGGGTGATCTTTCCACCTCCATCTTCTTCCCCTGATCAAATTTTACGCATAAGTCATGCGTTTTCCTGCACAAATCTAAACTTACCTGGGGTTCCAAGTAAGACGACCTTCCCAGTGACGTTGTGAGCCAACAATGCGGATTTTATTGCGATGGCCACCCCCACGCCGCTCACAGCGATCAGATTATGACCACATGCATGCCCAATCAAGGGCAATGCGTCCATCTCGGAGTTTACGCCAATAGTCCTTCCTCCCTTACCGTGGGTGAACTCAGCTTTCCATGCAGTCTGGAGGCCGAGGTAATGCCGAGTCACAACAAAACCGTGACTTTCCATAAAGGTCGTGAGCGTATCATGGGCATAACTGATCACAAGGGTTATGTCCAGCGCAATACAATCGTGTTAGAGACGCACTGTTCCTCGAACATGAGTTCAGGATGATCTGTGACAAAATATATGAATAATCACTCTCTGGTGTCAATGTCGACCTACCGTGGATGCTGAGACTCAGAGATCTCAGGGCAGAGTCAATGGCGTCGATCGTCGTGGCGATGGTAGTCATAAAATCGTACTTTGCATCGAATCGGGGTAGGGTTCCGGAATAAGTGGGAGGCGGATCAAGACTCTGCCTGGTTGGACTCGAAGAGAAGTCGCAACAAGATTCAAAGGATATGGGAATATTATCACAGCCTGCCTGTCGTCGTGAAAGTAGCATCGTCAGCGACACCGCGGTAGAACAACGACTGGACGGACGATGATATCGTTAACGTTTGGGACTCGTTTAGACCGATCCACCACGTCGGTAGCCGAACACGGGTGGTTCGCTTTACACGGGGTAAGAGAGGTCGCTGTAAGCAAACGCCTCAAGGAAAGGGAACAGCTGTGCCCGTGATCATCTAGCGGTGGAACGTGCATGGTGGTGCGAAGGGGAGAATTGATGACAGGGACCGTTCCATGGAAAAACGGAGCTCGTTTATCAGCATTCCGGGCGTCTACGCCAATAAACGCATCCGCCGTCTCTCGGGCACGGCAGAGCACGCGTGATCCGAATTCCGCAATAATCGGTATTATGTTATGTAAGCATGCCCCACTGGGTAATAATTCATCAGATCGCTTTCCCACTGCCGACGGCGAGATTGACTTACTACTCTGCCA
>JBBPLY010000016.1:108938-179279 GCA_038090035.1 Xerocomus nothofagi | reverse complement strand
CCGATTGCGGACCGACCGGCGAAGTACCTCCTCTTGAGGGCGAGATCCTGCCCGGTGAAACTGCGATCTATTATGGACATGCTACGACCGCGTCCAGCTATATCTTCCCGTCGGCGACTGTGGAGGCTTGGGACAATTACATGAGTACTGCGAGCGCAGTCTAAAGGGTACCGGGCTGAGAACGACGTAGTGGGCTTCACCCTATACACATGACTCTCCAAAACTACTCTGTACGCTTAATTATTGTGGTTCGTCGGAGCAGCATCTCTGACCCTCTCGTGGACTCGTACTTTATGATCAACTCGTTCTCAAGGGTTTTGCTGGGGGGTAGGGAGTCTTTCGGTGTCGCGGGTCGGCATTCGACATGGCAGCCTTGTTCACAACTTGCCTTTCTTCCTTGCGCTTTTTCTCTCGCGTTGCGAGTCATGAAGATGTCCTCCGCTGCGCAAGTAGCGCATCGACAAACTCGGCAAACGACGCGCAGACTTGGTTGGGTGACAGCCCGTTCGATCGTGTTTCGTCCCCTGGACGATACTTGCCCGTTTTTACTGGCAACCAATTATCAGGGCGGTGAGTCGGCAAGGATACGAGGGTGACGACGTACCCAAGACACGCCAGAGACCGAGTTCGATAGCGCCATCGCCGAGATCTGCGTCGACATCGTCGCCAATCACGGCGATATCTTGCCATCGGTGCGTATGAGATGACGGGGACAAGCTCGGACCGCGATCATGAGGCACGTCGGATCCGGGGCTGAACCATATGTCGTCTCCCTCGTGTCGCGTAGGATCGAGATCGAGATCGAGATCGCGCAACACGGCTTCGAAAAATGCCCGTGTGGGCTTCCCAACGACTGTCGCGGTCGTGCTGGCGGCATCCTCGAGTGCGTGTACGAACGGTCCTGGGCCGAGGGAGAGGGCGTGATCGGAGGCTTCGATATAGCGGGCTTTGTGTAGGGCGATTAGCGGTGGGCGGGGACGTGGCTGGACGTGGACGTCTATATCTGAGTTGGAATTGGGGTCTACTAGGTGGGTTTGAGACGTGGCAGAGGGTCGATGCTCGCCGACGATGATTCGGAAAGCAGTATTGAGATGTGTGTAGTCGAGGAGGGTCGGTGCGAGACCGACGACGACGGCATCGTAGGGTAATGACGATGGTGAGGCAGGCAAGGACGTTGGTTCGTCTGAGTATTCTTCCAGCGCGGATTGTGAGAGCAGCGCGTACGGCCTAGACGATCCCAAAAGCCCAATGAGCAAGAACTTGGGAAACAGACCAAGTTCGTAGGACGATGGTTACCTCTTCACCCCCAACTCCTTCAGCACCGCCCTGAGCGCACCGACGCTCGTCCACAGCTCCTCCCGACGGACGTCTAGCCCGGCTGCCCTCATCCGGTTGAGTACTGCATTGCTCGACTCCTTGCTCGTGTTGCTGCAAAGACGGAAAGGGATGTGGGCTGCGCGAAGTTTTGCGAGTGCTTGGACGGCGCCAGGGGTGGGTGATGATCCTATCAAGAGCGTACCCGAAATATCGATGAGGAGCGCGCTGATGGTGGATTTAGTCAAAGATGCCATCGCCGTGAAAATCGAACAATTGGCAGACTTGCCCCCTCGCCGACTACCCTGCTACCAATAGACACGACAAGAACGCATCATTACATCTAACCCTCGAGTCTGGCTGGCGCTGTCGAAAGAAGTACATTCTCGTTCGTTCTCTCGTGACTCGGATGCTTATGCGCGCAATTCAGTCTCTTCCTAGTTTTATAGCCCTACTGCTGGGTGTGGTTCATGGTACATCGAGGACGGCATTACTATGGTTCGTTTTGTCGGTCGAGCCCTTTACCGTAGCGGTGACGTCCGGAAATCCAAATTACAGGATCGTAAACACGGCAGAGAAGTTACGCATCGACTCATAAACTCCTTAGAAATGTGCTTTAGAATATCAATGCTGCGATGCGACATGTGCGCTCGCCTGGGCGACCATCCGTTGTCAACACATTCGCTCACGCTCCGCTTCGTCCTGCTCCCTTTCCCGCTCCGACGTGACAATGATCTGGTCCCGTTCCTGAATAGTCGCGATAGCCTGCTCGGAGATATTCACCAATTCCTTCAAAGATCCTAAATATCAAGTGCATCAGCATTCAAAGACACATCATCACCGACTTCGTTTGACTCACGTTCTATGCCCAACATCATCAGCGTCTACGTGGTGCGACCAACATCGGAAAAAAAAGTCAACTCCCATCCGGATCGAAAAGAAAAGAAAGTTGGCAGTCCACGCACCTGACGAGATTCCCCGTCTTTCAAGATATCCATTTTGGTACACCCAGTCAATTTCTTCCCAGCCATGACATCATCAACGAGACGCCAGACCGCTTCATCCACGACTTTCCTCGTATCTGTCGAATGCCCATCGAGATCGCTGACCAGTTGCATGTACTGTTGGATCGACTGTGTCTCTGTCAAAATCTGTTTCGGAAGCTCTTCCAGCGACCGTTGCGCACGTCGGACGCGCAGGTCATGGTTGAAAGTCGAGGCAGCACCGGGAGTGGTGCTGTCATCCGCGATGGCGTTCTCCGAGGGTGATTCACCTTCAAGAACATCGGTTTCCTCGCGTTCGACCGTGTCGTGGAGGACAGACCTCACCCCGGTCGAATTACTGATGCGTTGTACCCTTTCGCTCACCTCGACCTTGGAACGTTGGTGATATTGCTGAACGACTTGTTTGAAAGAGTTATGACCAAGAATACCCTTGTATCGGGAGGTATATGATTCGGCAACGACTGCGTGCGGACGTGTTAAGTGTTGTTGTCAGGTCAGGATAAGCACCAAGACCAACCTGAAATGAAGATCGCCATGGTCGCGACGCCGATCAAAGCCCATACGACAAAGATGCAACGACCCGCCGGTGTTGTGGGCGCCAAATCGCCATAGCCAATCGTGGAAAAGGCAATAAAACCTACCAAGCAGCATTATCGAAGAATCCCCAAGGAAATAGGAATACTACTGACAAAAGTATACAGATGTTCCGTACGTCCAACCCTCGGTTGCTTTGAAGATGGCTGCACCACCCTGTGTAGTAGATTCGCTGATTTATCTCCTCACTTTTGTGTTCACTTACCATCCAGAAAATGATAAACCAGCCCCAACTCATGCCAGAACGTGTCCAATACGCTTTCTTCTCCGTATCAACCACGTCTCCACGATAGTCTCCTCCATCCTCGGAGGAACTCGTTTGCAAACTTCCGGAACTGTCTGGGGCAGTCTCTAGTACACCTGCGGTGGAAGCATCCTGAATGCCAGGTCCACTTGGAACGGGGTTACCACCAGATTCATAAACGGAGAGGCTCAGATTTGTGAGCATCGCTGCCATCGCACCCAACCGATTATGTGTCAAAGACTGGGCGCCAGGTTTATCACGATGATAGACTGGATGAAGCACGAACCATGACGGTGAGGGATGATGTTGGGCGCTAGCAGCATAATGGATGGCATCTTGATCGTATGTGTCGTAGAAGTCTGCGGGAAGTAATGTATCGAGGGGAACGCCGGCCTCGAGGGCTGCACTCTCGAGCAGACTCGGCGGAAGGGCCCACACGTTAAGCCTCATATCGTGCGACTGATGACTTTCGCGTGTCCTTCTCTTGGCGGTCGACACAATACTCGACTCAGCACGCCAGAAGCAAGACTTGAGCTTCAACCAAATAAATTCGCGATTGGTCGTGTTCTTTGGGATCCAAACAGGTGCGTTTCGCTCGCGTAAACGCCATATGATGGCATGTCTCCACCGATCCTCTGCACGTTTGCGACGATGAGCAACTCGTCTCTTCTCCTTGATGGCCAAGAGTCGCCTCCGATAGCCAAAATCAAGGCCTTCCAAGACAGCTTCGCGAACATACTCGACCACGAAAGCGAGATTAACTATGCCCAGTGTGGCGTAGAAACAGACGAACACTCTGGCACTTCTGGTGACCGGGACAATATCCCCAAAGCCGACAGTCTCGATGGTTACAACCGTAAAATATAGACCGTTGATGAATGACAGGTCGAGAAGGAGCGAGTTGACAAGAGCGCCGAATGCAATATAGCAGAATAGACCAATGATGATAATGACCAAAGATCTTTGTCGCCTAGTGAGTCCGCTCCCTGTGCTGGGTGATCAACTCCAGTCGCTCCGATAGTGAAGTAACCTACCACTTTGCTTAAAATCGGGGATTCGGATAAGATCGATAATGAGGGTCATGTTCGTGAACATGGACACGATCGTGGAGCACAAAGTCATCCAGAACGCCTCCCCGTACGTGTAGCCATCCATTGCCCTTCCGAATGCAGCAAGAACAATGATGTTGATGATATCTGAACACAGTGGTAGAGTGGTGAGGCAAAAAATGTGATCATCAGCTCACCATGTATGGAGAGAAATAGGGTACATAGAATCGTCATTGTCTTGATACGCTTCTCCAAGAAACGAGCGACCAGGCAGGCGTTGGCCAAAACGGCGCAAAGTATACTCAATGCAATTCCAACGTCGAACAGGGGTGGGTTATGTTTTGAGGCTACGACGGTCGAACCATCCATACGGATATACCAATCTTCTGTCAGCCCAGGTATCTCCAACAAAATGCAAAACGGGATGATAATGCCAGATAAGATCGGCAAGATTCGATAGTGGGGTATGTACGCTTGGATCTCTTCTTCGTCGCTTGGGGAGGGGAATGCGGACGACCATATTCTTGCAAAAAAGTGGTACGGACTACGTGGACTCGGATTGTCCAGTTCGAGATCGTCATATTCAAGTTCCTGGTTGACGTCACGCTCCAAGTGTAGATCGTCGGGCGTTCCACCGCCGGGCGCATTGTCACCAGTACCAGCACCACTTTCGACTTTCTCCGTATCCTTGGTGTTTCGCGAGTCTTGTAAAGGAGTGGCGTGGTGCGTGTGTGGTGCCATCAATATGCTCCTGTTCGTCACGGGTGTCGTCCTTTAACAGATTCAGATGGGTCAGTAATGCCTTCAAGTTCACAAGGTAACGTGTTCGTCGCGACGGTAAGTAGACATGAAACACGGGAGAGGCGCGCGTCCTAGGCAAGGGACAGGGACAGGTCCAAACCGTCCAAATGCGAACGACCGAGACAATGTACTCGTCGTCACGTGCACCTCACTCCACTTTGTTGGGAGCACCGCCATGCAGGGGTCAGATTGGTCGACCAATCACGACCGATCGACGTATATTTAGAACCCCGCCCGGCGTCGACCGAAGCGACCTTTCGTCGTCACCTGACGTGCGGCTGTGCCTCAGGGAGGGGAATTCTCGCCAAGGTTGAAAGTCGTCTGCTGGGTCAAAGAGAAAGACGGTATGAATGTTGGTAGTAAATTAGTACTCAGTATTTGATCAATTGATTTATGTACGGTCTCTGAATCTTCCATCTGACCCTTGGGGTGGGTTCGCCGGGTTCCAGAAGGCGACCCCTTGGCTACCTTCTCGGCTCGCCCCCCTGCGCATGACCAATCTGCCCAGTTTGTTTCCTGGCGACCATTGCAACCAATATGGCAGAAATCGTTGCAGAAATCAAGAAAATCCCTCCAGTAACGCGTTTTCTTGTCCTGTCGTCTATTGGAATCACAATACCCGCCATCGTTGGCATTATCCCTGGGCACACGTTGGTCTTCATAACCCCCCTCGTTACCAAAAGATGGGAGGTGAGCTCCGTCACGTCTTCTGCGAGTCCATCTCTGCACCACTAAAATGTCCATAGGTCTGGAGAGCTTACACGAGCTTGTTTTTTGGAAGTAAGTGTCCTTCAATCTTTAGCAACACCCGAATTTCATTTTCGATGAATTAGCAATGAGGCTGGAATACTTGTTCCACCTCTTGATGTTATAGTTGAGTTCCTCGTCCCGTTTGTATTTGAGATTTCTAACACGCAGCACCTTGCCAGCCGAAATTCCAACAGTCTCGAATCCACGCACTATGAGCGTCGTTCCTCAGACTATGCCTGGCAGCTCTTCTTTGCCTCCGTCGGGGTTATCGTCAGTCTCTCAGTCATAAAAGCATTATGACATCCTTTAACGGTTCCTAGGCTCTTAACCGTCCGTTTGGTTCCTTGTTTCACGACCATGCATTTCTGAACTGCCTCACGTACTTGATGTGCGCGTTATCTCCACCCGGTGCACAAACGTCTGTCATGGGCCTCGTCACTATCCCAATCAAGTACTTTCCATATGCTCTCCTTGCGATAGACGTCATCAATGGTCGTGCATCAGAGAGTGTGACAGGGATGATTGTCGGTCATCTTTGGTGGTGGCTGGTGTGGGGTGCAAACACGGGAGCTGGAGGTGTGGAACAAGGGAGGTTTGCGGGCTTGGCTCTCGCACCAAGGTGGTTGAGAGATTGGTTTGGTGAACGTGAAGGAGGGCGCCGCGCTACAAACAGGGGTGGATATCAAGTCCACGCACCCAGACAACGTGCTGAGCAAGCCGCAGGTGCTCGTGTCCCCGGATACAACTGGGGATCTGG
Organism: Xerocomus nothofagi; assembly: GCA_038090035.1. Lineage (NCBI taxonomy): Eukaryota > Fungi > Basidiomycota > Agaricomycetes > Boletales > Boletaceae > Xerocomus > Xerocomus nothofagi. Next base: position 172,766 of record JBBPLY010000016.1, on the reverse strand, counting down.
TCATCGGCTCGGTGATCAGTAGGGAACGCACCCCTCATGACACGGCTGTATTTCTCCAGAGAACATGGAACTCGTATCGGTCTGTAGTTCTATGCTTTCCAGCCATACTCGTGCCAATATGCCTTCATCCTGTCTAAAATGTCCGATTGTCCGTTCTTCTCCAACCAAGCCATCAGCGTCCTCATCTTAAGCACCGACAGTACACGTCCTTTGCCACCAACGATGGCCTCGATCTCTTCCACCGTGCTCCCTCCATCCTTTCCCTTCTCCTCCCTGTCGAGCAACTGAATCACACCAACCACCTCTCCTCCAGCTGCCTGTATCGATTCGATGGCCAGCCTTACCGCCGTCCCAGCAGTCATCACATCATCCAATATGAGCACTTTTTTCCCTTTCACAGAGACCCCGACAAGCTTCCCTCCTTCTCCGTGATCCTTTACCTCCTTGCGATCATACGCGAACCCATACGAGCGACCATGCTTGGCACTCAACACGAGCGCCGTACAGGCCGCGAACGAAATCCCCTTGTAGGCCGGTCCAAAAACGACGTCGAAAGTGGGAACCACACGCGCATCGAGCGCATCGACGATGGTCGTCGCATACGCGTTGGCGATCATGTCGAGCATCTTTCCGCTGCTCAAAAGACCGGCGTTGAAGAAGTAGGGCGAGATCCTGATTGGAGTTGTGGAAAAAACTCAGTTCGCGTGTGACATCCTTTGCCAGGTTTCATGCGATCGGAGATGTTGATCGGGGAGGAAGAGCGTACCGTCCTGATTTGAGAGTGAACTGGCCAAACTTGAGTGCACCGACTTGCTCGGCTTGGATGAGGAGTTCGGTTTGATAGCTCTGTATCGCATCGGTGGACATGACGGCAGTAATGGAAGAGGCGCTTCGAAATCAGCGATTAGCCTCTTTCGTACAGCCCCTGTCGTGCAGCAGAAACGATCATGTCTTTATCTGTGTGTAATAAGAATCTTCTTCGTCGGAGAGTTGCGATAGACGTGCTCCTCTCCTCGGGTGGGAAAGACACTACACGATCACAGATAAGTCCGCGCGCACCCTCATCAAGGTGATAGATCACTGAAACCCGGCCGCTGGACGTGCTACGACCACTTCGCGAACAAGTGATAAATCGGGTCGTTTCCTTTTCTTTGCTCTCGAGGCATTCACCCACTGTGGGGGGCGATTGTTCTGAGTCTGGCATTAACCGTTCACCGCAAGGCTACTGCTGAAAGCGTCGCCCTCTCCTGAAGGTCTTGGAAACGTCAAAGACTCGTTCTGCGAGGAATATTCACATCCGCGGATCCTCAGCTTATGTCCACGCGGCGTATATTCCGCCGACTCGGAACTTCAAACTGGAGATTGACTGCACCATGGAACGCAAACGTTCGCCATTTGTTCTCGCACTCGTATACTAGTGAAGGGGTATGCATATGCTTCGAACCAGGACACCAGGGAGATAAGAACGGACATCGACTCGGTATCGCGGCCGTCTCGAAAGCTTGACATGTAGACATACTACGCTCGACACGGGGGACCACAACAGTCACCACTAGCTTCAAGCGACGTACAAAGGATATACCGCTGGAGAGCGTCAGAACGAACCGTCAGCCCTTCAGACGATGACCGGCCTACGATGAGGAAGCGAACGTACTTGCGCTCAAGCACAGACCAAGTAGGGTGTCTTTTTCGCGCTCAACGGTGTGCATATCAGCGGTGGACAACATGGCCCTCTCGTTCCAGCAGGCCAGTCAATGCAAACCGTGCCGGAGGATTGACACTGTTCCGGTTGTGCGTTTACGTTTCCAAGCAGCAGCTGCTTCGTGTTGGGGCTGATATCAGCGAGAGGGGAACCAACGACGAAGGCCGGAAATATCGCCAAGAATGCCAAAGCGAGACGCATGGTGTTGAGCGCGACCGTCCGAGGCTTACCTTCCTTCTTATACTTTGACATTTCCAAACCCCGCATTAAACTATCGAAGCCATTATGTAACCTTCAATATTAGACGCTACTCTGAACGAGAAAATGTAAAATATCAACGAGGCTAGAACAACTCCTCTTCCTCCGGTTTCCAGTTCTTCGTCATGTCCCAATAACCTGCCAACTTTTGTCCAAGCGCTTCCTTCGCTGCTCCATCGGTAGGGCAGCTCCTTGGCTTGAAACTGCTGAACGCCCGCTCGCGAAGCAGACCCTCCCAAACTAGGTAGCATGCGTTGTCCTCCAACGATGCTACAACCTCTCCTTCAGCACTCACGGCTTCCTTGGCCCTTTCTTTTCCTTTGCCCTCTGTGCCTCCCTCCTCATCGCCCTCCTCGACTACAACCTCTTCCCCTCCACGGGGGCGGGCTGCCTCCGTCCAGGCGATACGATGTATCATCAAGCGTTTATATTGTCGTATAAACCTCTGCGCGCCTTCGACGTAGATCATGCTGAATCCGGGATTGAAGATGCACAAACCCGTCAAATTCATCTGTTCCGCGTTTCTCCGAACTTTGAAGCGTTGAGCGGGATCCGACAGGTTCTTCACCCTTGATCGCCAAAGACGTTAGCCCAGTGGAGACGAACGTGGAGAAAAAAACATTCATACTTGAATACAGCACCACATATCCCTCTCTTTTCTTCTTCTAGCTTCTTGTTCTCGACCTTTTCACGCCGCTGGTCATCAGTAAGCTTGCGCTCGGCGTTCATCTTTTCGTGCGTATGCTTCCTCATAGCAACTTCACGGCGTACACGAGCCTCAACTCGTGTAGGATCTTGAACCGCATCCGAGGTCAAAACCTTCATCAAGTTGGCGAGACGGACTGTCTAATGTCAGTACAACGTCCTGTCGATCACATCGTACCATACCTTTTGGAGGATCAGGAGGAATAAGTCCCATCCGAATGCGGTCGCGCTTGTCTTGCAGTTCGGCCTGCCGACGTTGCTTTCTCATCTTCTTTTGCTCCTGTAGGACGTTAGCAACGCATGCTGGATAAATGACATGACACACCTTGGTAGTCAATTTGAGCGGCTTGAGGCCGACCTTGTTCTTGTCACCAGGAGCGGGAATCGGGATGGGGTGCTGGATATAGAGCGTGACCGGCGAGTCCTGCGTGCGAATGCTAAGATTTTCCAGACCGAATGCAAGGTCGTCGTAGTTCTTGTTCGGCAACAGGGCAGCGTCCCACCACTCCACATCCGGAGGTGGCTCACGCTATGCGCCAAGTCAGCATAGCTTGGCATGGTAATATAGATCCTCACTTTGATGTTCTTTTCCAAAGTCTCAAACTCCGAGTCTAACCCTGCTTTGCGAGCACTCTCCGCAATGCGTTGCTTCAGAGCTTCGAGTTGGGTGTCTTGTCGCATCTGGTTCCCGAGTTGAACGTACTTGCCCTTGGGGTTAAACCTGAACGAACGGCCGGTGCGCTCCTTTGGAGCACCCTCAAAGCCACTGTCCTTCACGACCGAGGGTCCCGAGGAGTAGGGGTTGGCTTTAACTTCAGCAGTGGGAACTGGCGTCGGGGCAGGGGGAGGAGTGGGAACATTACGAATATTTGCCTGACACGTTGAGTGAGTAAAAGTTCCCCGACCAGAGGAACCGACAATCGCACCTTGATAGAGGCAAACTTGGGCTGCATTGGTTTGTACTTGTCCTTCTTGGACTGTGGCGCGGCTGGAGTAGTCTCAAGCAACAACGGGTGTGCGGCCATCTTCAATCCTGCTCCCTGTTGTGCAGGCTCTGGCTGCTTGTACTTCTTTCCAGTCTGAGGCATCGACTACGTGGGGCCGTCAGCCGATTGCGGCGAAGACGACGCGGTCAACTGACCATGTAAGGATTATCTTTGATAGCGAGTTTGCTCTGAGCTTCGGCAACGCGACGTTTCGCTTCGGCAACTTTGCGCGCAAGGTCGTCCATGCTGGGCATCGCGGGGCCGGATGTGGGAGAAGGGCTGGAAGCCTTGACCGGTGGAGTCACGACGGCAGCGGGCTTCTTTTGGGCGCCTGGGACGTTGCTTTTCATCGCAGCTACCTTGGCAGCGATTTCTGCCCGCTTTTGAGCGATGAGGGCATCTCCTGATAACTATGATGAGATGGTCAGCAGGGGTTGTCACTGGAGTGGCGAGACTCACCACGGGAGTCGAAGAACCATTAGAGGACGTCTGAAAGAGTGAAAAAGGTTATAGAGACATGTTAGAACGAAGTGCGATAGGTGAATTCACCTTGAGACGGAGAAAGCACTCACAGCATCGCTAGAAAAGACGTGGTACGAATCAGATACGAGGTATGACGAGACGTGGAGAACTTGTCCTACATTCTGAGTTTCTTTGCGACAGGAAAGTCGCCGTTCCCCTCGAACGTCCTCTTCTTGTCGCTCATTGTGGCGACCGACGATGGTCGTGGCTCGGTCGGCGCTTTGCCCTCGCTTATTGAAGTAACGGGGGTCACGTGCATTTCCACGCCTCCATCTATCACAGCTACCGCAATGTTCTCCTTCTCTTCCGTGCTACCGAGATTGAGACAGGGGATAGCACCAGTATCACTTCAAAACGGTGTCTTGGGTGCGCGTTTTCGCCACCAGATCGCCCCACGCAAGGTCAAGTACGCCAAACGCCAGAAAGGTCGCATTCCTATCCCTACTGGTGGGTCTACGCGCGGCACGACGCTCGCATATGGAGAGTATGGCATCAGGATCAAGGGTCAGGGCGTCCGATTCACTGCAAAGCAGCTATCGACCGCCGAGGAGGTGATCAAGCGGGCCATCAAGGTCGTTAAAGGTGCCAAGGTGTATTTGCGGGTGTTCCCCGACATTCCTGTCTGCATAAAAGTGCGTTGTTATTAGGTATGCGTGTGGAGCTGTGTTGACGCCGCATATACGCAGGGTAACGAAACGCGTATGGGTAAGGGCAAGGGAACGTTTGAATTTTGGGCAACCCGGTATGGTTTTCTCATTTGACAAGCATCGAAAATCTTCAACGCCTTTCAGTGTCCCAACTGGGCGGGTCATATTCGAGGTCGGTGGCGTCCCCATACGTGAGGAGATTGCACGGGAAGGTGCTTGTCTCGGATAATCCATGTTTCTGTATTCAGCTGAATACCCTTATAGCTCTGCGCCTTGGCGCGGCGAAATTGCCAACTATCTATGAGTTCATAACTCGTAAAGCACCACCGCGATTAGGAAACATGCTGATTGAGCCCCCTGCACTGTCCATTCCTCCTACTCCCGTCGCTACTCTTGAATCAGCTCAAACATCGTAGCAGGGTTTTGTCGCGTCTTGCTAATGATGAATAGACTTGGTGATACCACTCGAACTCGGCTTGTTCGTGCATGCTTTTTACCCGAACAACGTACAGTCGACTCCTCTAAGTCAGACACATCGTCTTTCAGAGGTAGTGATACCGCTAGACCCACGGAAGCACTGGTTTGCGCTGTGTCCGTTACTTTGTCCGTATGTGCTACTCGCATCAATTCTTCCTTCATTTGTACCGGCGCCTCGGTCATACTCGTCGGTGACCCAGCGGGTGAGGACGACAAGATTCGCATATAAATACCCTGTCAAGAGGCTATACTTGTAGTCGTAGAATGAAAGGCCTGCCAGGTATCCCGTTGTGTCGTGTTTCTGTGCATACATACAGGCATGATTACGATGTCCGTTTCGAATTAACTCCAATCGTAGCGACGAGCATGATGATACCGACGAGACCGGATGCCCCTAGGGCGCGCACTATCCCACTCTCTGCTGCAGCTTCGTCTTGGGTCGGACGACCATTGGCTGAACTGCGCCTTCCCTCGCCGGTCGACGCTGTCCAAGGTGTGGAGCCCGTAGTCTGAAATCCACCTTGCTGGGGATTTGGTCGAGTACTTTTAGCGCCAGACCCAGATCGGCGATGGCCCGTCGCTCTCTGTACGAGTGGATTCATGAATGGATCCATGCCTGGCTCTGTATACGATGCCTGTGGTCCCGACTGAGAATGACGGTGCGTGTGATTGCTCGCATGCGCATTTTCGGAGTGGGGGTTACCACCCGTTGGATCTCGCGTGCGGTTTCGAGGGTGGTTGGGCCAAAAGTGTTTGAAGCCAGGTTGTTGAGAAGGTCGGGAGGTCGTCGCCTGTGGATGTTGTCCTGGTGTATGGAACGCGCGGAAAGGGGAACCGAGGGAGCGGTCGTATTCGCGTCTGGACGAGGGTTGAGACGAGGGTGAGGGAAGTGGGATCGAAGTGCGTACCGTTTTCTGTCGTCACCCAATATTGCATACGCCTCGCTCACGGCGTGAAACTTGATTTGTGAAGCGTCGTCCTTGGCGACGTCCGGATGATACTTTTTGCTCAGCTGAGCCCCTCGTGGGTATGAGTGCGATGTGCGTTCGCGACGTCGACTATCTCACCTGGTAGTAACTCGACTGCGTGAGGGGTGGTTAGTAGCGAAGGTTGAACGGCGGTGGTCAGTACCTTTATCTGGGCCTTGGTAGCGGTCGTTGGAACAGAGAGAGCCCCATAATGATCTATATCCTTCCTCTGACCGTGTACCGTCGACGAGAACTGGCGGATTCCACGAAGAAGAGATATTGATTCAGCTGGCCGAGCAAACATGGAGCGCGATGTGTACATGCATGATGTGCGCTTCACGGAGGATAACATACGTGGGAAAGACATACTGATAATGGGTCGCACGACTTCCGGTTCGACCCACGTCCTCCTTGAACGAATCCTCCACTCTCGAACCGAAAAAAACATGCTACAGTTCATCACCTTTTGGAGGGGACGATTCAACACCCCCGTACGTCCCTCATTCCTGTTCCCTGTTGCTGTCCATGCAACAACTTTTTGTTCCGGGGGACTAATTCATTCGATAGGTCGTGAAGCCTCTGGCGCCATTCATTGCCGCTTCCGCCGTCACTTTTTACCTCGTCAACAAGATGCAAGAACTTGGTGTTCGTTGTACGTGTCACCGACCTCTCATTCGCTCTCTCGACTCATCCTCCATCAGCGGAAGCCTATGCCAAGGATCCCAAGAACCCATACGCTGCTCAGATCGCGAGGGAGGCAGAGTCACACCACTAGCATACTCGTACACGCTCGCCAAGACTAGCGCGACGGACCCAGCTAGGTACCAAAACTGACTGTCGTCTGTCCCTGCCTCGAATTGACCCTTTGAAAGTTGTCATCCAAGGAATAGAGAGGTATTGCATCGCGTAGAATCTCCACTGTCTTCGTACCCAACACTTGACATCCTGCATGGCTTGTACCTAGTGTTTGAACCAGAAAGCAATGATGACTCGGTGGGCATGCATCATCCAGGATTCTACAAGCCAACGAGCGTACACTAACGTCGAATGCCCATCATCACTCGTCGCTAGCCGTCCCGCTCTTCGTCGTCCGTCTTGATCAACCTTTTGCTTCTCCCTTCTTTAGCGAGCCTCCCTTTTCCCCTCGCCCTATCAACACACTCCCAATCTTTCTTCGCAGCAATGAACAACTCCCCATTCTCATCGTAAGCACTACTAAACTTCCCCATCTCGAGTGCGAATCGAGCACTCCTGCTCTCATCCCCGCTCTCCACCCACACTTGTCTGATGCCCGCCAAAAACGCCGAAACTATTGCGAGATTATGCGCCACGAGGAGCGTGTGCGCGGTCATTTCGTGCGTGTGAAGGAGATGATGGACGTACGCCCGACAGTATGGCTTCTCATACCGCGCGAACGTTTCCCCACCAGCGGTGGTAGCGTACGACTGCTGATCGACGGTGCTATGTAAGATGTGCGAGGACGGCGAGCAGGGCGAGCACGCGATACATGGGCAGACACGTCGCTGCCTTGCGACATCCTCCACACTTTCTCCCGCACCTACAAACGTGTCTGCAAGACGCATAAACTGGCGTGCGTAGACGGAATCGTAGAGGTTGTGCCCCAAACGCCGTCGTCCATCCGCTGCGTCGTTCGCAAATGGTACCGGAAAACAAAAGTCGAGCGCGACACCAAAGTTGGCAGCGTTCATAGCCCATCCGACGTCGAATAGATCGACGCCCACATCCCGGATGAGACGGAGCATTTCATGGGGTGATCGTGTTCCCGTTACGAGGCGGGGTTTCTGCTCGGAAAGTTCCTCAAGCGACGCTTTGAGCAGAGACGTGAGATTTGGCGCAACGAATGACTCGAATTCCGTGGTCACGACGCCCGATGTCGTACTGGGCGTCGGCGCCTCTGTGATAGGCCCCGGACGCAGCAGCATCTCTGGGTTCTCCAGACAGAGAAAGTCATCGGACAAGCTTTGATGCTGTGACGTGTTGAGGCTCGGTCTGACGTTGCGCAAGACGGCGAGGTCGAACGCGTAGCCAGAGATACCCTCATCGAGACATCGGAGTGGCTGGACAACATCTGCTTCGGGACCGTGAAGCGTCTCCCGGAGTCCATAGGCAAAAGCCTCGCGTGCAGGCAACGACGTTCCACCAGCCATGTGAACAAAGACGTTGAGCGGATGTCGTGACGGTCGAGGTGCACATGGTTCAAATGAACCAACGTCGTCAGGAAGTGGCCGAAGTATATCTGCGACCCACGTCGCACTCCGCTCGACGCTCTTCGTTATGCGCTTCTGAGAATAGGGAGGCGGCGTGAACGGCGTGTCGGTGAGCGCAAAGACGACGTCGGGTTGCATCTTGTAGACGTACTTGCGCCAGTCCGATAGAGTGACCTGGCACACCCCCGATGAGAAAAAAAAAAAAAAAAAGGATGATCAACAGTCGCCACCGTCATCAGACGAAAACGCCCCCGGTTTCATCCAAGGATATAAACGGACCTTTTTAACGCCCCGAACGCAGTTCGCAGACACGTACGTGTTTCCATTCGGTGGCATCTCCCGCGTGTCGAGAGGATCTCGAAGACAGAGGGACGTGATATGCCGATCCTCGTCGAACCCTAAGAACCTATGCAACGGATTTGGACCGTCTTGTAGGGTCGGAATAGGAGGGACTTGTTCCAGACTTGAAGTACCACGCAAATATAAGTGTAATCGCCAAAAGAAAAAAATCCGTGATGCAGCGTCATATCATCTTAGCTTTACGGGGCGAACAAGAGAGTAGAACCATCGATCACTCACAACGACTCGAATGGGACGTTTATCCACCGGATCGCATCTGACCCATGGGTGTGATCTCTCGAAAAGTGGGGTACGACACCACGAGAGGTACCGACGAGGATGTTGGGCGTGTCCATCGTGATGCCGCCATCACGAGCGAGCGTGACTCGACCTACCCTCGGACCGAATTTCGGCACGGTTGAAGGTGGGAGCGTAAACGCGAGCGATGGATATTGCATCGTCGCGTTGATCTCAGTCGAGTTTGTTACTGGAAATGTGAGATCGTTATTAGCTCGAACCGACCCAATAAAAGGTCGGTTGAAAGATGAGCAGGTCGGGCAGACAGCGTTTCAGAGATTCTTACGCGGTCAAGTCGGCCAGCCCATGCCGCGGATGCCTTGAAAATACAGCGCGAGGGTGTTTCAACTCCGCGAGTGTCACCCCACAGCCTAGTCGTGTGCAGTTCGAACGCTCGTATTACCCCTATGTACATTACACCTCCACTAGTACTTTATGTACAACGAAAAAGCCGTCCACCCACTGGGTGGTTTATCACCACAACGAAAATCCGTAAAAGCCACTCCGTGAAATGGAATAATAAAGAGTGAAACTGGACCGAAAAAAAAAAGAAAAAAAAATCGCGGTAACTGTAACCGTCAATCGATGCCTATGGATGCTTTGATGCTTATGCCATGCTATTCGTGTCAATGCACCTCTAATCAGTATGTGATGTGAAATGATAGATTGGATGTTGCCACTGAAGCATTGAGTGCGACGGAGGACTGCGAGGATCGGGTCTTGAGTTTGATATGGACAGGCAACCAAGGGATGCGTACCTTTAACCGAGAAAAAAATCTACAATGATTCCGAGAAAAAGATGGTGATAAATACATATCAGGGCAAATGAAACGATAGATTCAAAAGAAATGCACAGCCAAACAAGTATGCGCTGTAGAGAACTATGAACGGGGGAAGGGCGGACGACATCAGCAGCGAGGATGAAGCAAACAAAGTTCAGGTTGCCAGCTGCCGGTCGACACGTGGTGCAACGCAACGAGACAGATCCGGTCGAGCTGAATGCCATCCGGTCCGACATTCCACTCTGCATAATCCGGGTCATACGACTCGTCGCGATAGCTCTGGAAAACGATGTCAGCGTACATATTATAGCATTGAAACAAGATACGACCAACCTCGATCAGGTTCTGAACACCCTTTGCAACCGCTTCTGCAAGTTTCACGCGTGTAATAGGAGTGCGCATTTTTTTCCAGTCCAGGGCAGCGATTGTCTTTGACCAAGGTTTGTAGCCGGGCCACTGGAACCCCAGCGATTCAACATCAGGCCACAAAAAAGTCATCGCTCAAATCAAACGAGTACCTGAACACGCAGAGTAAACGTCTTCTTCCCCCCCATATGGTCAAAAGCCTGTGTGCGATCCTGAATACGAGCAAAGCTATCCGATTTACTCAGGATGTCAGTGATCAGAATTCCAGTCTGATCCGGATTCTCCAAATTGAAGGTGATGGGATCATGCTGGTCAGGTGCGTTATGCGACGAAATGCTACTCGTTGTATATCGTTCTTGAGGGATCAATGGGCCCCGCCCATAAACGTCTGGATTACTGCGGCGACGTCCACGCGAATCCGACGGCGTGGAGTGTACACTCCATGCTCGGTCGTGGCGGGGCACCACTCTCCGTGCTGTCTGCTTCCGTGTCAGCTGTACTGTGGCGCGTGAATTGAGATACAGCACTAACAGAAGGCTCGTCGTCGGCGGACAACGGAAGGATTCGCTTTCTCTCGGGTGAAGACGGTGGTGGGTGACTTGAACCAGGAGCAGGAGTCTGGTTGGAGGGGGAAGTCCTCATCGCCACAGTGGATGGGTAGCTGTACCGTCTAGTGCCCGCATTAAGCAACTCCGTCTTCGCTGTGTTGACCACATCCAGCGTCAAGTTAGGCCGTGCAGCTGTGGTGTCGATCTGATACACAGGTCCAGCATGGTTCAGTGATGCTTCCTGTATTGGTAGCGAGTACACATAGACAGGTCCCGAAGGACCTTGAGATGCTTGGGAAGTGTGGATATCCTGTGCAGGATTCCCATAGTGGTGTGCTTCGTATGCAGAAGGTTGCTTGGGGTAGTCGTAAACTGGCTCGTGAGGAGTGTAGCCAGACTCATTCTGAGAATATCTATAATCAAATTCAGGGTAATAATAGAAAGGCAAGTTGGAAAAAGGGTGAAAAGGAATGTGGTCCTGGACATCATGGGGAGCGGTCAAGGAGTGTGGCACCAGAGGAAAGAGTGAGCTCACATTAATATGCGTGGCACCGGTCCCGATAGCCGAAGTGCTTGGTAGATAGTCGGGATGAGGTTGGTTGTAAGAGTAGTTCATATCCTGCAGGTCGGAGGGGGGAAGAAGGTAAATTGTGGCGTTGCCAAAGTTGTGGCACGGATGTACCTCCTGGTCGTGAGCTTCCAATAGATTGCCGACTGGGTCGAAGGATTGGTGGGGTTGATTGTGAGAGCTATGATCGCCGCTCGCGGGGGTCGGTGGGCAGGATTGTCCAGGGTGATGACGCTGTGGTGCGACTCCCGAGTCACTAACATGATGGATAGGACTCGTGTCAGAATAATGATAGGGGCTGGACAAGAGGGTCAACGTCTTGCTACACAATACACGACTCGCACCTACGTTTGATTGAAGGACATGGCGGATGGGGACACTAGACAGGGAGGGACATGCGGCAGCAGACACACCGAGTGCTTTAAATAACCGGGTGGTCTCCCCAAGGACGCTTTGACGAAGGAGGAAGGAATGATGGAATGCATAGATCGAAAGTTGTCGAATTTAGTATGATAGGCTTTCCAGTGCATCACGTCAACACGCTCGCCGTAATGTCGCACGGAGTCTTGTTTGCGGGGCGACACACTGGGCAGGGGCTACGATGGCGCAGGCAACCCGCAGACAATACCCAACGAGGCTGTGGTCTTCGGCCGTCGACGCGGGGGATCGATGATGATTTGCTCACTGAAGCTTTGAAAATAAGCGGAGGCGCAGGATGCCTAGCATGCACACCGCTTCAGCGGCACAGCAATCGAGGGGGACCGGGGCTACCGGACGTCATACCTGGGAGGGCCCGGAAGGCTGTCGGCATAGCTCCAGCGTGCATCACGGTCCGTATGCGCGCAGCCTACAAGTTTGACCACGGTGGATAAGGATGGTGTGGAGTGCGCAGGAAACGAAGAAGGGGTATCAGAAAAACAAGGCACACCATTTCCAGACAACGACCATTTTAGTGCTGAAATTTGTTGACCCTAAACCCACATTCGAATTTGTTCATATGGTCGAACAGACTCGGTACAAAAGCTAACGTGGGGGGGCTTCTGTGTCAACCGCGTCCGCAAAGCGATCGGTCCGAGGAAATCGTGACGGATGCGGCGATGCGCGACGTGGTCCACACCATTGCAACAATGCATCCGGGTGTCGTTATTCATCATACTGAGTGCCCAATCAGTCGGTGTACATTAGCACATTTTGTTCCGGTGCCATGGAGGAGGAAGACTGACGGTAGGACTGCGGACGGATCGTCCACGGGAATTGCTTATGTAAAATACTTCGACCGTTGAGGGACCTAATTATTGCACTGCTTCTCAGATCTGAACGTGGACGGCCACGTCACCCTCCAAAAATAATAGAAGGTCATTCTTTTTTACAGCAGAGGCAATTCTTCTTGATCCTAGGCCCCCCCCGCAGCTGAATACAATCATCGTTCTCATGGCACACTGCTGACTCTGTAGGGACGGCGTTCAATTGATCCGGGTACATTGTCCTCTACGGTGACCAGACCGTCTATCACCAGACTAACCTTCAGTTCTCGGAGCTTTCGGAACGGCCATCGTGGGTCGTACGACCACCTTGGCCGCTTCTCGAACAGACCTATGACTTAGCTCGACTGCGGACCGTCCGAAGTCTACAGCAAACCTCTCGGCCGAGGTCATAATATAATGTATGGATCTGGAGGGGTTTCGTCCTGACCCAGCCAAAATGCACGTCGATAGTGCATCAATATGATTATCGGAAGCTTGGCACTCTCCAACGTTGTGGGATAGCATACCGTGATATGTCCCAATCGCCGTGGCTCCAGCCAATAAATATAGAACCTCCGAGATACCCATACACATCCAACGCTGATCGCCGAATTCTTGAATCAAAGCACTAGTTGATGGGACGTGTCTACTTACTCACGCCGCCACCCCCCTGTCCGGTCATTTTAATCTCCCGCTGCCATCAATATTGTTCCCGTTGTCACTGTTCGTTGTCACTTTTTTTTTTTTTTTTTTTTTTTTGGTCGGCTGCGCAGCTCTACTCGCACACTCGACCGGGTTCCGTTACTAGTACAATGAACGGTCTCTATTAGCATCGACCGACCGCGATTGCTGTGTCTTTCTTCGCCCGGTGGCAACCCTCAGACTCAGGCACTTGACTCCACCGAATACGGCATAAGACAATGTCAGCATCGGCAGCCGCCACGCAAGGCTGTGGGCGGTGCCATATGTGCCTCTTTTTCGCACCCATCGCCACTGAGAAACAAGTGCCGACAATATATAACGTCCTATGGTTATAACGTCAACGGTACAGGGGAATAATCACATGGTATCTTCAAACATATTATGCACGAGCGTACTAGATATGGGGGAGTCGAGTTATATACATCCCTTGCGTATCAAACGCACTCAACCATCATTTTTGGATGCCACGTCCAATAGTCCTACTGCTTGACTGAGAGTTCCCTCAGCTTCGGGATGATGTCAGCGATACACCTCTCGTGCCATTCGTTGCCTTCGTAGGACTGGATGCTAATATCACATGCCGGTGCAGGCCCTTCCCGAACGTCAGAAGCTTCTTCCTCTGGCTCTGAAGTTTCTGGTTCCCTGGCATCGGTCACGACGGGCTCCAGGTTCTTGGGCGACCGAGAACGGTTTAAACGAGTGAGGATGTGGGTGCTACCACCATGGGTACTACTCTCGACAATTTTCTTCAGGTCGCTGATGGACGGGAATCTCGCAACCGATCTCGATCCGTCCTTGCCTGTTGATGCAACTCTAGACGGGCCAGTCCGACTGCTTGGAAGCTTCCACTTCCAGTTGGATGGCGCAAAGAAGGTTTTTGTGATACTGGATGGTTCCGAGGTGGTGGTCATCCGAGATCTTGACCGCGTTGTTGTATGTTGATCAGCGGCCCCATCATCATGCTCTATCGAATTACCAAGAGTTGGCGTGTTGGGACTTGGTGGCAATGAACGAGACACCGCCGATTGTGATCTTGTAAGGGTTTTCAGCGGCGGAGGGGCCTTCGCACGAGGAAGATACGAGTCATCTATAGACCAAAGAGTCCGGTACTTTGCACATCCAACAATGGACGTCCTCTCATCGACCGACTTTGGAGCCCGGCGTTCGCCATGCAAACTTGGTTTCAGCCTTGGTCGAGGGGTTTCCGATACTGACAATTGGAGGGGTTGGGAGTTGGACTGAGGGTGTGGCTTCTCTGACTTGTAGCATACTGGTTGAGCGGGGAGCGACGGTCGGAGCGAGGGGCTTGGCTGCGCCATCCCTGTGGCGGGCGACTGCACGACTTCCTTGGCGGTGAGCGACATGTCTATAACCGGCATGCGTGTGTCTCACCTGCAGGTCGCTCTCTCCTTGCTTGCATTAAGACGTTGCCGGATGACAGTGTCTGGAACGAATGCAAATTCTTGGTGTGGGTACTGTATGGCTACCAGCGTGCCACGTCGGGTCTTTCCTGTCCTGCAAGAGCGATGCGTCGATGCTGTGGGCCATAGAAAATAGACACGAATCAGCAATCAGACCTCAGGCCTCAAGTTGGTATCTCAGAGGAAAATCCCGAACCCAGCGTCGACCGCGTACTGTCGTGTGGAGCGTTGAGTGGGGGTCGGGGGGTGCCTTCGAGGTGGTGAGGAAAGATTGAGATGCGCCGACGGGATTATAAGATGGAGGTTGCGACAGAAAGGGATGTGTCAACTGTCTAAATTGCCGCTTCCTCCCTTTGTCGTCTTGAAAGCTCTCCGACGAACGGCAGCTGGATCGATATGCGTGACATTGCACTAGATAAGTTGACTACGTCATTATGAGATAGTACGTATTTATGATACACCAGGCCTGACCCTGGTGAGGGCTGGTGGTTTACCTGGAGGGACTCCACTCTTGCTTATCGGTAGGGCAATCAGCGTTGTTAGCAGCTCATAAGCGAATTTAATTTCGTTTACATCGCAGGTTTGCAGACCCATTATTAAAGAGTTCCACGGCGACTGAAAAGCTGGCCGCTTCAAGAGCCCCGAGGACTCGGTCAGGGAACCCGACACTCGTCAAGTGTATAAACGCCGATTTTCAACTCCCGAGTTCATGCGCAAGCCCATAGTCTTAGGGGCACTAGGACGGATACATGGTCCTGACTGTCCTCGCCTAAAGATGAAACGACTACTACTATCGTAACGTGGGCAACTCAAATGAACGCTTAGCGCTTAGGTCGGTTATATAGCTTGACAGCTCTCAGGGGAAGTTATGTGCCGTGGATCGTGCCAGTGGATGGCGAGGCCCTTCAGGTTGCCAAACAAAACGGTATACTTACCTTTGGTCTCAGGGATTGTGTCGTATTTGAAGCTTGATGGGTCAGCCGGCACCACAACAACAGGTTTCCGTCTCACCATTGGGTGTTTATGTCACCATTGGTGACATATTTCCCATGCGGCGGAGGCCCATCTCGACTCATCAAGACAACCTGTGCATTTTTCCGGTAAAGTTTATGGTATGGATGCCTACAGGTGTGAAAAACGCTCGAGAAAAAGGCCACAATGTCAAACGAGCTGAATTCGCTGCGAAGTAAATACAGGTCCTATCGACACGGTGGACCGACCAACGTTTCAACCAAGGTGCATGAAACATCAACTTGTTGAACTGATATATCGCTGGCGTCGGGGAAACGCGGAGATGACACACCAAACATATTAACTCTCCTATCTAACCATGGTAACTCCGCCGCCCGAAGTTCACTCGCGCGGACCGCAAAGACAAAATTTATTCAGGCAAATACAAGTTCATGTCTTGAAGTTCTTCGGTTTGCATCACTTAATGTGTGTGTAGAATTTGTTGTTGCCCATAGTCGAGTCTATATTTATTGTCATACGGTTTTGGTGTAGATGATGACAAGCAGCTGACTTTGGTTCATCTATTCTGTCCGCAGCATTCCAGGCGTATATAAGATCCTGCGTCGGGCCAACCTTCCTCAGAATTAGATGCAATGAGTGAGCACTCCCCGACTTCCATATTGTAGCATTGACAATATCATTACATGATTGACTTCCTACTCATCTCTAGGCATATTCCAGGTCTTAGGCTGTGCGAAGACTCCCTTCGGAACGACGTTGATGTGGCTAAATACATTCCTCGCAAGTTCTCCTACGATGACTCCAAGGCAGTCGTGAATTTGAGAGATGAGCACGACACACTGGCACTCACCGTTTAAATGTTTACCTGCAGCAGTCGAGACCTTGAGCACGATCAAGTGTCATTCAGACGACGTAGAAAGCTATCTGTAGGGTGGCTTTATCACAGACAATGCCAATGATCTGTCCCTTCAATACAGGAGAATTCGGGAAGCTCTGGCATGTATGAGGCATGTTGTCCACATGCTAACGTAGGATCATTCTAGGCAAGTGCGCATGAAGCAGGCATCCGACTTTTCCATATCGTAATACAGAATCACTCCAGGCGATTGACGAGCGTAAACGACTTCCGTGTAATTACCAGATGGGGTTTGACCGTATCTTTGCATCCAATGGAACGGTGGAGGGTGTGGTTATCGGTCGTCGGGAATCTGCTGCCTTCGACAACGCTCTCAAGTTGCGATGTTATCATACAGACGCGGAGAAGATTGTTCACAATGATAGTTCTTTGTCTCAAGGCCAGCAACTTCACTGTTTAACTTCTTTTCTACTCTGAGAAGGACAAACCTCACGGCTTCCAGTACCCGCAGTAGGTGCCTATTCATATTCATGTTTTTAGAAGACCAACGATATTTCAAGGAGACACCTCGGGACTTTTCATTGTTGCGGACGCCCAATCACCGCCGAGTGACTCATGAACGGTCATTTTCCTGGTTTCAGGTCTCCGCTTGTCATCTCCCAAGCGATATCCCAGATGCAGCAGAAGGAACGTTTCGAGATGCTTGACGGTGCGACTGCTCTTATCCGTGCTGGACGATTCCTTCTGCAATCTTCTTCTTCATGGTGGCGTCCCAGTACATCGCGACGCAAACCAGCCGTGATACCTTTCATTAGAATAATCTATACAGTGATAAAGCGGTCAGTGTTCACGATACTGTTGTATTCAGCTACTCACATAAGGGCACAGGCGTGCATTCATCAGAATGAGTTGAAACTCACTGTCTAGGAGCGAAAAGTGGATTTTATGCGCGAGATGTACAATCTGGCAACACATGTCACCGCATTGTCTGGCGACCTGGACGAGGTCAAGAAACAGAGCCTTGAGGACGTCAAGATCGTAGCGACATATTACAAAGACAGACGGGAGTTTCGACATGCACTCTATCACGGAGCGGCGCGATGGGTCTAATGGGCCACACGACAAAGATTATTCGAGGCCGAGAACATTTAAACGTTTCGCACAATACGAATGACAAGATCTGAATCATCCGCGGGGGGTGCGAGTAGTTGTCTTCAGCAGTATTCAAGCTAACACATTCGCTCTAGCATGTTCACCTTGAGGTAATCGTGAATAAGGCTGGGGACCAGCACGGCGGTTCGTCGATCGGGAGGGAGAGGTCATTACCTCGCGACACCATCTCCGATTTTCGATTCTGTTCTGTTCGAGGAATCACATCAATGCCTGTCGCTGGCGGCGAACGACTACAGTCTGTGGTCCTACAGCTCTTCGAATATGAGCACAATGTCGCGCACGTAGATCTCAAGCCGCAGAACATCATTCCTCGAGAAGGTAGGCGTCTATCCATCGTCGACTGGAGTGCGCCTATCGTGTCCATGGACCAGACGTCAGATACTCTAAGGTTGTCGCCACAGAAGGCTACATCGCTCCGGAAATCCGCATCGGGCAGCGGTTGCTGACTTGGGGTGTTGCGCACGGACGCTGGAAGAATTATGTGCTTGTTGTACGGATCGCACAATGTTCCTCGAGACAACTTGGACTAGATGTCGACTGCATTAAAGCCCCGCATAGCGAGAAGAGGATGATAGCAAGTCCAATTTGGTTTTTAATTCGTTGTCGTAACTCCGGTAAGGGGGAACTGATCGGACAGCCATGGTCAGGACGCACCAGCTTCGTATGCTCCGTCACCCTTTCACCAGATGGATCAATTCTTGCTAGCGCGGTCTGTTTCTCATCCTCTAGTTAATTCGCGGCGACAGTGCGCTGGGATGGGAAGACTCATTCGTGGCACTGGCAGTCTCATTCGTATTCCGAATCGTTTACCACAGACACGTACAACCCGTTACGTTGCACGCGAGTTGTCCACACGCCATTCTCGAAGTTGACCAAGCATTGGATCCGGTGTATGTATGTAATTGAAGTGCGGAGGTCAAGGAGGAGCAGCGAATAAAATGCATCTTTCGAAGCTGTAATTTATAGACTCGGAGGGACGTAATAAGCATGGCCATGAACTCGACAAATGAGGAGTGGCGCACCGCGAGATTCACGCCGTCCACCTTGTCGCTAGACTACGCACTCGGAGTAAGATCAGACATGCCTATGGAGTATTTGTACCCCTGTGGCGTTATAGAGCGTGGATTGCAGACGGAGGGCACTTTGCTTGGGCCAGCAGAAGAAGTTTGGTACTGTCCCGCCCTTGTGAGCGCCGAGGTGGGAGTAGCATCAATAGTACGGGATTCCCGTCTACTGTCAAACATATAAGCTTCATCACGTGGGGAAGCAGTCAGTCCTGCTTGGCAAACTCGGCTTTTTCCTTTCTCGGGTTATTACATAGGGTATCCACCCTCTCCGCTGGCCTCGTCGAGTCCGTGTCCAACAGCCCTGGCGGAATCCGTGGAGGCACGTAGCGAGTCTGGTGAGTACTGGATTGTCGTGACGACGGCTGTCTGACGTGACTGGTCGCGTGCACAACGATCGAAGCGCAGTACTTAATAGAACCTCTTCCTTCCGGAGCCACCCCGGTGTATCATCGCCACGCTCCTCACCTCTCAACCATGTTCGAGGAAAGTGCACCTCCTTCTCCGAACCAAGCCCTGGTGGCGCTCGCACCCCTGGATCCCGAATGGCAGCCCATCCTCCACGCCTCAAACCAAGTCGTCTTGTACAACCCGACGTCGCATGCCCTGTCGATTCACAAGTCCCCCAACGTACACGTGCCTGACAGACCGAATTCGCCTTGTCCGTTTTGTCACAGACCGCTTCCGCCTGGTTTCGGACACGATGCGCTAGACGAGGACTTGCGCCACGATGGCGGTTCGCAGAGTAGGGCATCCAACTATTTTCAGCTGCTGGCAATCGCGAACGAGAGCTCTCGGCCGTCGAGTCCCCCGCCGCTCGGTAATGGGGACAGAGCATCTACTTTTGCACGCGAGGCGATGGCAGACGGATATTTCAAGGCGTTTTTCCAGGAAGAATATCGCCTCGGAATGGGTGCCAATGGAAGCGTTTTTCTGTGTCAGGTTTGTCTGCTTTCCCTCTGCTCGAGTGCGATTAACATCGGGATCCTTGTAGCACATATTGGACGGCAATCCGCTTGGTGTGCATAGCAAAACTATTGCGTCAAGGTCTTCACCAATTCTCTCACTTATCTAGGACACTTTGCTGTGAAGAAGATCGCCGTTGGAGAGTCCCACTCTTATCTTCTTGGTATCTTGCGCGAGGTTCGTGGGACGTGCCGATGAATCAAACTGAACCTCAATGGTTTGCAGATCCGGCTATTGGAAACCCTCCGTCACAGAAACATTATCACTTATCATCACGCCTGGCTGGAAACAAGTCAATTCTCTGCGTTCGGCCCCAAGATCCCTACCCTACAGTTGAGTTGAGTGCGATGAACGTCTCTTCAGGATGGTTCTGACAAGTGTTCACAGCGTATTGATGCAATGGGCGGAAGGGGGGAGGTATGTTGATATTGTGATTTATATCATCGTGCTTACAAGTGGGGATTTATAGTCTAGACGACCTGATCGACGTCCGGTTGGGACGACCCACTAGACTACCTCACATGCGATCAGCTACCTCCATGCCCGAATCACCTGCTGACACCCAGTCGCCATCAGCACGTATCCGAGCTTTTCGCGCGCTGAAGCGTGCTCCACCAGAACAACGCGAGCGCCTTCGCCAAGAGATGGAAGATAGCTCAGGTACCCGTGTCGCTGGACGACCGAGCTTGAAAGCTGTTCACCTGTTCAGTGCGGAAGAAGTCAGGAGCTTGTTCTCCGATGTGGTCGAAGGCCTTGCGTTTTTGGTTCGTGCGAGTCACCCACCGTTGTGTTGTGAAGATGACATGTTGTCGCATAGCACGACAGATCGATTTTGCATCTTGACTTGAAACCAGGGAACGTGCTACTAACCTGGGACGAAGGCAAACTCATGCGAGTATCCTAGCTATTCCTCTTTCTTTCGGCATGACGACGACGTTTTGTCTAGACCGCGTGCGATGCTGTCAGACTTTGGTACGTCTCGCGATATGATCCACTCTTCTGGATCGCGTTCCGGAAACACTGGGACGTAAGTGGTTCAATCTACCGTGGCAAGGAAACTATTCTTTATGCGTGCTACGCCAGGCTGGAATATGCTTCACCCGAGTCTCTACCTTCCCCTCAGACGGGCCTTCTTAAAGAGGTTGATTCAAAGTCTGACATGTGGTCGTTGGGGATGATTCTCCACAAAATGCTCTTCTTCCAATTGCCGTATCGTTACGCCACGGAAGGTGAAGCAAGTACCAGGGATGAAAGGGACAAGATGAATAACCTGGAGCAGGAAATTCTGACTTATCCAGGGTAAGAGATGCGATCTCGTCACGAACGCGGTTGACGATAATGTCAGTTTCCGGACGACGTCCACGTTGGTGGCAGCGTTTGAGAGTCGATATTTGCCGCGGGCGTTCCTCATCTTGTTGGAAAGCCTTTTGAGCGTGAATCCCTCGATACGACCGAAGAGCGAGCGGATTGTGAGTGCGATGCGAGAAGGAAGGGTACGTATATGGGAACTCGGACTGGTGATTGCTTGACTGAGTATTTCAGTTCAATCCTGTGACGACTGCCCCCGGAGCATCGTTGGGGTCACTGATTCCTGTCAAACGGACGGCGGAAGAAGGTCGTCGGGAACTGAGCCCAAGCGGCCCGCGTGCACTACCACCGGTCCCCGATCCCGAACTAGACCATGACGAAAGTGCTGGATCGGATGAAAAGAGTCCACTGCTTGGTCTTGGCTCGTTACCGTTGTTTGAGAACGGGGGCTGGTTTGGTCAGGTTTTCACGGGTATCGGACGGGTGCTAGGGATACAGCCCACGCGAGACACTTTGGTGAAGGGTGCGAAGGCGTGCATACTGGCGGCCAAGGTAGCGTCGCACCTATTTGGAGATGGATGGGCTGACGAGCGTGTGCGTAGGCGGTGTCTGTCGCTTCTCGTTGGGATGATGTACGCGAGCGGCCTGTCGTGTTGGGGGCGTTGGCGATGGCGGCGATGGCAGACGCGGTGTCTGAGCGGGCGGGGGTTTGTCTAGCCTTGGGCGTGTTTCATGTGGTGACCGTGTGGGTCGTTTGTATGTTATAATCACATGTTCGCAATCTCCTCTTTATGTCGTCGTCGCCGCGCTCGGTCGCTGAGCTGAGCCATGGCCACACTGTCGAAATTACTCCGTCCGACCCTCAGACGGCCCCTTCTCCTCCTCCTCCTCCCCCTCCTCCTCATTCCCTCCGTCTTCCTCTTCCGCTCCCCTTCCTCCCCCAAAGTCCATTCTCTCTGGCATCAGCTCTCCTCTCTCTTGCGCATCGTCATCCCCTCCATCCGCTCCCGCGAAGCACTCTTGCTCCTCGCTCACTCATCCTTCCTCGTCCTCCGCACGGTCCTCAGCGTCGCCGTTGCTAAACTCGACGGCCGCATCGTCAGGGACCTCGTCAGTGCAGACCTATATGGCTTCCTCAGCGGTTTGGCTCTCTGGTTCGCCCTGGCCGTGCCAAGCATCTACACCAACTCCATGGTTCGCACTCCACCCGACCCTTGGAGTGCCGTGCTCACCCGTCCACCAGATCCGCTATCTCCAGTCCAAACTCTCTCTCCGTTTTAGAGATCGTCTCACGCGCTACGTCCACGACCTCTACCTCTCCCCCGCCCCTTTCCTTCGCTACTACCGCACCCCTCTTAAAGGCATAGACCACTACATCACTGCAGACATCGAGGCATGGTCAGAAAGCGTCGCCGGCATATAGTATGTCTCGACCCCCCGACTTGTCGTGCACATTGGCTCACACACATACAGCGGGAATCTAATGAAACCCTCTCTCGATCTGTTGCTCTTCACTTCACAGCTTTCACGGTCCCTAGGCTTCAGGGGCACTCTTTTGCTCTTTGGAAACTATTACCTTACGCTCAAAGTACGTCCTCGTTCGTCGTCCCCCACGCGGGTTCTCATCGTCTCAAGATTCTGCAAGCCGTCACTCCCGCATTTGGTCGTCTCGCTGCGATCGAGGCTCGTTTAGAGGGTGATTACCGCGCCGGCGTTGGACGAGTGGAAAGAGAGAGCGAAGAAATTGCGTAAGCGTTCATTTCCGACCCTTTTTATCTATCGTTACGAACCTAGTCCAAATATAGCTTCTACAACGGCGGTCCCATCGAGCGCGACATTCTCACTCGCGCTTACCTTCGTCTCATCAAACATGTCAACTCCATCTACAAGATTCGGATTGCATACGAATGGACAGAGGACTTTGTGATCAAGTATCTGTGGAGTGCCGCTGGGTATGGGCTCATTGCCGTGCCCTTGCTGATTACGCGCAAGCGTGGCAGGGCAACGGATCCAGCCACCAACGATGGCGTCGTCGCAGATCGTACGGAGAGTACGTCGCCTCTGATTGGACATGCAATCGTGCTGACTCGTTTGATCTCAGCGTATATATCTAATCGTAGACTTCTCCTTTCACTCGCAGATGCTGGCGGGCGACTCATGTATGCGTATAGAGACATCGTCGAGGTCGCTGGTCTAACCGGGAGGTACGTCGCAACCAATCGTCCCACGATGATCAGGATCCGAAATCACCCCGTAGACTCTATACCCTTCTGTCGAGCCTACGTAGCCTTACGGCCCTTCCAACGGCTCTTCCGGGTGATGGCGACACGTTTGAGTTACGGGATGTCGACGTGTGCATCCCGTCCCTCGCGCCTCCTCCTACTCTCAATCACTCGTCCAAGGTAAAAGGCGTTTCTTCTGCCTTTGACGAGGACGTGGAACCCCTCGACCGTCTATCTGGATCTGGAACGACCCTCGTCCGAGCGCTGAGTGTCACCCTTCGCCCTGGCATGCACCTCATGATCACAGGCTCCAACGGTGTGGGAAAGACTGCCATCGCGCGTGTCCTGGCGGGTCTCTGGGCGTCAAGCGGTGCCGATGCGCGCGTTGTTCGTCCCACATCCGCCATCGATACTACGACCGGGCGCTCAAGACCAGGTGTATTCGTCGTTCCGCAACGCGCGTACATGGTGACGGGCTCATTGCTGGAGCAAGTCATCTATCCACAGACGCTAGGCCAATTTTACTCCCTTCATGAGGGGAATGCGGAGGCGGGGTTGAAGGAGTTGCAGGAGATCTTGGAGGCAGCACATCTAGGTTATCTCGTCGAGAGAGAGGGCGGCTGGGGGACCGTCAAGGAGTGGAGGGACGTGTTGAGCGGCGGGGAAAAGCAGCGAGTGCGTCGTCCGATCATCACATTGCTTTTCCCTCCTGACCGTTACTTTGCTCCTCGTTAGATGGCGCTGTCGCGCGTCTATTACCATCGTCCCAAGTTTGCCATCTTGGACGGTACGTACCTTTTGACACACGGTCTTTTGCCATCCTCATCGTGTCTTTGGGACAGAATGTACCAGTGCTATATCGAGCGATGTCGAGGGTCAGATGTACGAGCACGTCAAGTCACTCGGCATCTCGCTCATCACGATCTCTCTGAGGTACGCCGGCGGACTCTACTTGTATCCTTGTCGTTCCTGACCTGCACCCCTCGTGTTTTGTAGACCCTCTCTGGCGAGATACCATACACACTTGCTCACACTGATCGGAGACGGTACGGGACGATGGACGTTCACGCCCATCGCCACCTCTTCCCTCGAGCCTGGTCCTGGCGCAGACGCTAATACCGACACCGACGCTACTGCTCATTCCAACGTGGACGCTCTGACACAGCCAGTTGCATCCACGTGTCCGACGACCCCGGGTGGTGGGCCGCCCGCCGCTGGCGATCTCATATGTGTATTGGAAGAGATTCGAGCGTTGGAAGGACGGTTGGAGGAAGCCAAGGTATGGGAGAATCGAGTGAGAGAGCTAGAAGAGATGCTTCAAGTTCGGAAAGCAAAGGAGGGAGAGGGGGAAGAGAATCGTCCAGAACAGGACTAGGTGCGGTCGGTCGCGTTGCAGGGATTTTGGGTTGGTTTATTGGGTTTAATGACGATGGGGAATCTGTACCAAGCAATATTTATGTAGCACAAAGTAAGTTGCACGGCAATATAATATACATCAAGGATTGTCTGCCCTCGATTCGCCAGCGTTGAGAAGAAGGTGCGACCTCGTCCAAAGTCCTTCATATGAGAAATTGTTCCAACGGAAGGTCTTGTAGGGAGGAGGGGTGGACGCCCAACAGCTTGGAAATGATACGTTGGCTCGTCTCGTGTCCTTTCACAAGCCAACTTTACGGTCGACACGATCTTCTTCTATGACAGAGAACGAGTCTATTTGCAAGTATTGAAACGAGTAGAAATTACGATCTGAGAATAAATGTATGTCGCTCCCCCGCGTTCGCTGCTATGGACTTGGCTATCGTAGCACTACATTATACATACGCGAACCATATCTCGATTCTCGACCGTCGACCGTCTAGTGCGCAACGCTCATCAAACTTCCAATAAACGTCAAAATCTGTCCCGAAAAAAATCTCAGAAGCAGATACGAAAAAAGATGGAAAGACGAAATACCAAACGTGGCCGAACGTCCACAATGTCCTCGGGTACGAGGAAAATCAAGGCGTTCATCTTTCTCGCAATCGAAATCGCCAGCTTGGCTGCATCGTCGGAGGGGGTGGACACGTCAGAGAAGAGTGAGAGAGCGCGAAACCGTTAAAACCGCACCGTTCTGTCGTCGGTCTTCATAGCTCCCACTCTCATGGACGTTGATGACGAGCGCGGGGTCGACGATCCCCGGTCGAATGGCGTCGAGGAGATCGAGGACGAAGATGCCGGTCGTGATGGAAGGATCTTTGAACGACCGGATCGTTCGCGCGCCGGGTTTTCCTTTCTGGACGGTCGTGTTGGCCCACTTGAGCATCTCTTGGTCGGTGATGGGGCGACCGGACCCAGAGAGACCCATGAGCGTCTTGGTGATGTTCATCCTATCAAATCAAAACAAGCCGGAGCGGTTTCGAAATCCGACGCCAAAGAGTAGAGAGCGAAAGAACGAACCGCATGAGTTGCCAAACGAGACCGAGGACGAGCGTCTTGGACCCATCGACGATATCAGCTCCCTGAATCCCCACCAAATGCATCCCGTTCTGTTTTCCGAGTTCCACCGCGTAATTCGTGTTCTCGACCTGCTTGAACCGGGAGAGCGTACTCTGATTTGGGGTGATCCCAATTTCCTCTTGTTCCTCTGCGCCGCCGTCCAACGACTGTCGAGGCGTCTGCGCGTCTCCCTTGGGTTTCGAGACGCGGCGCCAGACAACCGAGCCGGGAAGGATCTTGTCGAACGCTTGAAGGATGATCAATCCGTCTTTGAGGTTCTCAAACAGGTTGAACACGCCTGGTTCGACGCCGAGCGAGTTCAACCAGAGCGTAAAGACGCGTGCTTCACGTTCGCCTTCGGCGTCAAAGTCTTCGACCGCCCCGTAGTCTTTGGCTTCTTGTTCGTCGAGCGGGGCGAGGCCGGGCCAAGTGTTGAAGAGGTTGGCGACGAACGCGAGGTTGAGGCGGGGGTTTCCGGCGACGAGGGAGGAAGGGGTCAGGTATTTGCGACAGCCGATGGCGGCGGCATTTTGGAGGACTTGTTCGGCACGTTGACGGAGATCTCTCGTTTGGAGAGGTGCACGGGAGCATTCGTCTGGCTTGAGTTGGTTGAGAAGGATGGTGTAGTTTTCGCCGTCGGATACGTCGCGACTAAAGTTGTTTACTCTGAGGCAGGTTATCGTCAAGGACGAGTGAAGGTCGTTGCAAGAATGACGTTACCTCCTCTTCCAGCCTGCGGCCTTCAAGTGGTAGTTGAACCATCGCAACAGGATTTGGTCAGGAGTCAACCGAAGGAGATCGTCGACGGTCTCTCCTTCCTCACAGAGGCGATATAGTTCTGGATGAAGTTTGATGTCGACCTGAGCAAGGAGACCTCTGCGGATGATCTGCCAGATGAGTCCAAGGATGAGATGTTCTCTACCATCGGAGATATCTGATGACCCGATGTTGACGACGGAGCATCCGATACCCTTGGCGGAGGTGATGACGATGTTGTTGTTCTCTGTGATCTGGAAAGCATTCAGTGGTTTACGAGCGGTGGGTGTGTTGAGAACGCGGGTGTCGATCGTGTCTGGGACTGAGTCGTTTAGGAGTTTACAGAGGATCAAGCCGTCACGACACTCGTCGAAGAGTTGCATGGTGTCCGTGGGGATAGGAAAACGAGTGCCAACGTCAGGGTCATTCTCGATGACCTGTCGTCCGCGTGAGCAGGTAAACGGAAAAGTGTACGGGTGCGTACGCCGTTGATGTGGTTCGTAAACTCCTTTCGCTCGTCTTCGTTGATGGTGTGGCTGACGTTGGCATTTGAACCTTTGACTGTGACTTTGCCAGCCTTGGTGGGCAAGACGGAGGCTTTGGTCTGCGTTCGTAGTTTGACGTTGAGCTAGACGAGGGAGGAGGAGAAGTGGTGGTTATGAGATGACATCATGAGCGTGGACTCACCTCGACCCAATCTTCGAGCTCGACTTTTCCGCTGGCGTCGACGGACACGCCTTTGAGCGTTTCGCGAGCCTGATCGTAAGACTCGCCGCTGCTTTGCAAGGCGTGCAGAACAGCGCCTTTATCTACGCGTCCAGGCGTGTCGGTCGAGATCGCGCTGACGACGACAGATCACCGAATGAACCGTCGATGGAGATGTGAGAGACCCACTTGAAGCGATTGATGAGATCGAACATCTCATCTCTAGTGACCTCTGTATACTTTTTCTGTAGACGGAGCGCTTCCATGGAGGACGAAGGTGGCGTGGACGAAACAGGGCTGGATGGCGTCGACGGTCGAGCGAGAGTCGTTTTGGGCTGCCACCGCCTCGCTGGCAGATGGTTCGACGCCGGACTGCGCACCGTCGTTGGCATCGCTGACCGTCGTTCGGTGTAGGCATCGCAGCGAGCTCGTATTTATGTACTATCGAACACCGCACGACGCAGCAGCCAAATGCGCCGCAGTCTGCTCGTCGGACTGCGGACATCCTCCTCGTGTTGGCGTCTGGGCGACGGGCAAGCGGTGCCCTACGACCATCTCGACCACAGGGCGAACGAGCCATCGAAAGGGCAAACCCACAGCGCAACGACTCAATCAAGTCCATTACTCCCCCCTGACAATCCCCATACCGAAAGATATACGCAAGGCACAAACTTATGTACCGACGACTCCACCATACCAGGCAAAGATGGTCACCTCAGAGAGAACCGTCGCTGTCTGTTCAGAATGACTGAGCACAAAACCGAGTTGAACGCTCTGCAAAGAGGAATCGCTCACAACGCAAGACTGCAACAGTTCGTCTCGCTCGAGCGAGCGTACGGCGTCTGTCAGCTTCTAGTCCCAAGCCCGATGCGCGTTGACTTGGTCCGATAATGGACAGATAACACCACATACTGAAAAACGATCGATCATCCTTACTCGAGCTGCTCCATATCAGTTTCCAGTCGTCCTCCAGAGTTGTCGCAGCTATACCACATCGGCATCCTTGATGAGGTGAGTAGCGGCTCGCAAAGGAGCCTAGAGGTCGGTAGCAACAAAATGCACTTGAAGGAGCGATACCCGTATGGTAGGTGAAAAATCCATTGCTGGATGCACGGAAGCGAGTGGTTGCAAAACTTGTGGAAGCACAAGCAGCCGGTGAATACAGTGAAATCACTCGCCCAAGGTCACTCGGCATCCAAACGAGCTACGGGGCGTTTTCAAACAGAGGTTCATCTGGAGCAAGATCAACAACGTCCCCGTGCCTCGAAATTGCTTGATCAAGGTCACTTGGCTCCCCGAGGCGTTCGAAACGAGCGAGCAGGGGACCGTAGAGACTGCTTAGGTCGGATGGCCATCAGGGGTGAGATCAACGGTGTTCCTGTACCTTGATATCGCCTCCTTGAGGTCGCTGAGCTTCCGGAGACACTCGTTGGTTCAGACAGAGGTTCCTGAGCGACCACCAGGGGTGAAGTCAAAAGCGCCCTTCCGAGTGCCAGTGTGGAGGGCAGTTCTTGGCAGTGAGATATCAAGAGTGAGATCAACAGCAGGTCCCAGCGTTACCTCTGCGAGCTCTGAGGCTGTTCAGATAGAACGCCCTTGGTGGCATCGTCCAAAGTGAATAGGTGGTGGCTGTGCACTGTAATGCCCTCTCTGCTCAAACGGACCTTTCGCGTGCTCTACTGGCTGCCCCTCGGCGTCGCATTCACACACTACTGCTATGGATTGAAGACCGTTCGAGGACGAAGTATGCAGGTCCGTGTCCCTCCAAAATCCTCCTCCACTTCATCCTCATTCCCGTCAGTCAGCCTACGCTAAACCCAGACACCTCCCGCTGGTCAGACGTCGTCGTCTTTGACCACTTTACCGTCCGCTCTGGTCGACCCATCACCAAGGGCGACGTCGTCTCTCTCAGGTATGTCACTCCCGGGCTTCTCTGGCATGCACGTGCCTGCGTTTTTTCCAACGCGTCTCCTCCCAGAGATCCCGTCGACAGTCGGAAAACGATCGTCAAGCGGGTCATCGCCGTCGCAGACGACGTCGTCCAAACACTCCCCCCGTATCCCGACACCGAGGTGCTCGTTCCAGAGGGCCATATATGGGTCGAGGGCGACGAGCCTTTCCGCACCTTGGACAGCAACTCGTTTGGACCGGTCCGTCGCGTCCGTCGTCTCGTTCGCGCCGTCTCTCTCTGACCATCGAAAAACGAGATAGGTGCCTCTGGGCTTGGTGGATGCAAAACTGAGTTATATCGTCTGGCCCCTTCACCGATTTGGTCCGCTCAAACCTCCGGAAAGGCCAACTTTAAAAATGGGTGCTCCACGGGACTTTCAATGGCGCGATGCCATCGCCGCTTTCGAACGAGAGCGCAAAAGACAGGCACGCGTCACAGCAACGTCCGTCAAGAGCGACGAATCTGCCATTCCTTGACCAAGTATGCACGTATAGCTACGTTGGCATACGCTGTGTCTAGACTAGCAAACAGATATATATCGACTTGCACCTCTTCAGAATGCTCGTCTAGCATTAGTCCTTCGATCACGACTCTTCACCGAGATCCCCCGCACTCGTCGTCGCACTGGACTCGATACCCAATATCCTGTCAGCCTCGGGTGAACCGGCCAGAGGTATGTCTTTTCGAAGCGAGACTGCCACCGGCGAGACACCCTCGTTGTAGGCCAATGCAAAGATAACATCCATATCTAACCCATGTCAGACGATGAGACGATACCAATGTCGTATGGAGTACGCGGACTCACCTTCGAGCGAACGACCAGCGGTCTCGGGGAAAAACAAGTACACGATGGGCACGATGAAGGCATTCAGAGCGGCGAAAACTGAAACAGCGATGTGACATACGCATACAGGCACGGTCGAACCACGGAAAGCATACCGATATACGTCCGCCACGAAATATTGTTAAAGGAAGGCCCCGTGACCATCACTACCATGAAATTGAAGATCCAGTTCGATGCTAGCCATATCCATCAGCACAGTGCGACAATGCTGGAAAGTGACCACACACCCGTGCTAAGCGCATTGGCGGGAGCACGAATTCTCAGT
Source organism: Xerocomus nothofagi (assembly GCA_038090035.1). Lineage (NCBI taxonomy): Eukaryota > Fungi > Basidiomycota > Agaricomycetes > Boletales > Boletaceae > Xerocomus > Xerocomus nothofagi. The sequence goes on along the minus strand of JBBPLY010000016.1, from coordinate 142,452 downwards.
CCCACAATTTCAGCAGGCTGTCAACACCAATCAAGTTCCAAACTTGCGAATGGAAACGGTCGACGCACGTAGAGCCACGTCATGCCCAACCAGCCAATAGCAAAGAAGGAATTAAAGACAAACAGTAACACGGAGCTCACGACCTGTGCCCCTTTACCTTTGACGCTCCCAAGCACCGCGAGAAGCACCATCGTCAGACACTGTCCCACCGCACCGAACAGCATGAGTTTTCGTCGGCCGACGCGATCGATCAGGAAGATGGCAATTAGCGAAGCGAGGAAGTATTCTGTACCGTTTGCAGCGGCAATAATACGGGACGTAACATCGGAAAGGCCGAGCCGTTGGAACAACAATGTCTAGAGAGGAGACGTGGTCAAGGTTTGAATTCAAAACCACAAGATGACAGACTGACGGCGTAGCTGTGAAGAAATCAATAAGCCAAGGACGAGGGAATAAAAGTACCGGAAACCCACTAGGTGATCAAGTTGATTCCGGTGATTTGCTGGAAACACTGGTTGACGACGCCCAAGGAAGCCCGCCTGAAATTCTGACTACGGCCACCGGTGAAGAGCTCTCTTAGCTGCGAGCGCGAACCCTTGGCTTCCTTGTTAGCATAAGAGTCTCGAGACCCTTCTTCGACTTCTACAGCTTCGCGAATGGCATGATACGTCCTTTGAACCTCGGGATCACCGAACGGTTTATCTTCTAATGCTGAAATGACAGCTGCGGCTTCGGCGTTGCGTCCATGTTTCACGAGCCTTGGTGAGCCGGTTGATTAACTAGCCAGAAGTGCTATCGAAACACCTACCATCTCGGTGATTCTGGGAGCTGGCAACCGGTTACCTCTCGAGTATCAAGGCAGTGAGAACACGTACGAAACCAATCCCAAAGATCATGACTAGGGCGAAAATGATCTGGAGTGCGATGGGAACTCGCCATTGGGCGGAGGATCCGGATGCCCAATACCTATGAACCGTCAATCACGGCACTCTTCCAAGAGTAGGGACATACAATGCAAAATCAACCCACTGCATGAATAGATCGTTCAGTTTCTCGCAAAACGAATCAACGACGATCATCGCTCACATAACTGTTCCTGAAGTCAGATCATCCAGAGAACGCTCGGAGGAACGTCACGCACGATATCATGATACCAAACGTGATGAGACTACCTTCGATCATGATCAAGCTGCCTCTCTTGGCAGCAGGCGAACATTCCGCGTGATAACTAGGTACAGTCGAGGTCTATGTGCAGTCAGCGTGCATACGCGACGGTCACGAAGGATGTTCGCTCACGTTGAGTCCGTTTCCAAGACCGGTGATGATACGCGCGACGACGAGCTGAGCGTAGCTATACGATGTCGTTTGTAGGATGGCGCCGACGATCATGATGCATCCTCCAACGACGATGGTCTTTCTACGACCTAGCCAATCACCGAGCCATAGGTTGGACAGAGCACCGAACAAACATCCGATTTCCTGGTGGGGCGTGAGCGTCGTGAGTGCGCTGCAAGCTAATGTCGACACACATAGACGGCGACCACGAAACTCTGCAGCGTGGCGTGGTTGGGATGGCTCGCATCCACGACCACTTGGGGAAAGACCTTTTCGAACTGATTCGCAGGTCAGCAAAGTGTAAACCGAAGAGACACTTGGGCGAACCTGGCCGGCCGTCAACAATGCCGACATAACGCCTTGATCATATCTACAGGGATCAAATCGATAAGCTCGAGGATATGAATGCACACGAGACCAAACCCAAAAAGCGTGAACCCGGCCCCCGCGACAAACGCCAAGGAGGCTGTTAATGCCTTGCCTCGTAAAGACAGAGCATGCTTCTCTACGTCTTCTTTGTGAAGTCTAGAATCTGATGTGCCATGATCCGCTCGCATCTTTTCATTTGCATCTGGATCCACGTTCAAGGCAGCCATGCGTCAGGCAACTTATTCGGAGTGTGTGCAAGAAGGTTTCTGGCAGGCTGCCGTACTTGCAGAACGTCGTGTCTGGATATACTATAAAATGCTCGGTGAAACCCGCTCCACCGGGATTCAAGAAGAAGCCTTCGAGTCACAAGAGGACGGCACCATCGGAAGGCCTGGGATGGGTTTACGTAGGGGGGGGGGAGAACCACACTCACCTGACACGATGGCCCTCCGCACGTGTCATAATATCATGTAGAGGCCGATTCTTGACGCTAGAACGAGAGGAGTACTTGGAACTTTGTACAATGTCGCAAGATCATTTGGCTCGATATGAGGTGTGGAGCGAGCGTCGTGTGGGAGCGCCATTTCCTTGAGGAGATAGCTCGTCGTTTAATCGATGTCAGCGTTTGAATCGCATCGATACCCTGGCTTATGTCAACAACGCCTTTCAATTCATGTCCTTCGCCGACCTAAAGTCCAAGAGGCGGTCCAAAGAATCGTATGTGTCTGCGTTGAGTGGTCGTGTCGCGTCGGTGCCCACACAGTCTTCACCCCAAGCCTCAATTTCTACTGCTCGAAGTGATGCGGTGGAGGGTCTTTATCCACAACTCCCACCTTCCCTCGAGATCAGGCAAACAGATCACTCCGGTAGGGGCTTGTGGACACGGCAAGCTTTCAAACCTGGTATGATGATCTCCAGTTTCTTTCACCGACGAATTTGTTGACGTACTGTCTTCTGCTTGGAGGGTCCATCATCCTGTCCATAGAACCTCATGTATTCGTCCTCTCTAATCAATACCTCGATTTGCATTGCTCCTCCTGTGCCAACGCCGCTTCGACGTCTCCACTCATGCGATGCTCTGGCTGTGGGACGCTAAGGTACTGTAACAGCGTAAGTCCTCGAGCAGTCACGCCAGTGCAACTCGTTAACCCGGAACAGAACTGCCAGAGGACAGATTGGAGCTTGCACAAACCCGAGTGTAGTGCACTCCAGAGATGGGCCAAGATAGCCCCATCCGCTACGCTGGCTGTTCCTAACGACGCTGTTCGGTGTCTCGGTCGCATCTTATGGCAAATGAAATCCAAGGGTCTGAATAGCGGATGGGTTAGTGGTCTCGCACCCACGTACCTACTCCATCCGATCGCTCATGCGCACTTCAGTCGAAGGAAATACGAGCAATGCAGTCCCGTGCGTGTCCCATGTTCTCACCAGTTCTTTCTGTTGTTGACAGAGGATATGTCTGCAGACAAAGTAGCATTACAACAATCTGCCTCCGTCGAGGCTCATACACATCTGGCGCACTCGGTGGTCAGATACCTCGGTCTGGCGGCGCCATCTGACCTCGAAGAATATGGGATCACGTCTGCAGGCGACCTCGTCAACACGATATCGAGAGTGAGGTTCTGAACGGATCTATCATTCTACCTCTACTCACTTGGTTCGTGTCCTAGTTCATTACGAACACATTCGCCCTGACCTCACCCTCACTCACGCCCATCGGTGTTACTGTGTCACCGCTTGTCGCATTCACAAACCACTCATGCCTTCCGAACGTAGTCGTTGTGTTCCCTCGTAGCAGTAAAACGAAAGCGAAAGAACCGGCGATGAACGTCGTCGTTATACGCGATATCGTGCCCGGAGAAGAGGTACGCTGCATCCCACATCCAGACTTTGAACAAGTGCACAATCCCTCTCACTCTAGGTGTTGATGGCTTACATCGACACGACCCTCCCAAAGGTGCAAAGACAAGATGCACTCGCTGAAACCTACAACTTCACCTGTCAGTGCCCGCTGTGCAAACAAACTGCCGCTGTTATCGATCCACGGGAAATTATATCGTGTCCCAAGTCCTGTGGTAGCGCCTGTCCTATCCCAAACGAGGGTGTGTAGATATCAACGATGACTCAAGCTCTTCTTCTGATCGAAAACGATAGATAACCCAGTTTCCCAGTGTTCGGCTTGCGGAGCTGCAATTACGGATCCTGATTCTGTCATTGATGCAATTCGCATTGGACAAGAAGCACTTGATAAGGCGACACGTCTCCAGTCGAGTGGTATGGTTCTTCATTTGGACTGTTTCTTCATACATCTGATCCATGATGTTCATCATCTCGTAGATGACGGCAAGGCGAAGCAATTAACCACACGCCTGATCCCAATCCTAGCTTCGGCGGGTTTACCACCCTCATCTCACCCCCTCCTCGCGTTATTAAAGCTCCATCAGTCGTTATTGGTCACTTCGTTCTCCGACCGAATCTCACAGGAATTGTTGGATGAGAGTATACGTACTGCCGCGAAGCATGTCGCGGGATTGTGTTCCTTACTTGACGAAGGACATCCCGTGCGCGGGGTCACGCTCGCCGAGTTGGGAAAACTTCTCGCCGTCGATGAGCCGTCGCCATCGTCGCCATCTCAGACGACGTCCTTTCCCCCCAGCGGTCCGACGAGGCTCAAGATCGCGTACGAGACCCTCTTGAAGGCGAGGAACGAGTTGATGGTGGGGTTCGGCCGGGAGAACGAAGGTGGTGAGGTGGGTCGGGAGGTTAGGGAGAGTATCGTAGCGTTGGAGAAGGAGCTGGGGGTATGGACGACTGGCGTACGGAATGCGCTCGAGGATAGTCTGGCGAACACCTCAGGCTGAGGGCGGATTCAGGCACTAATCGGAACGACGTGTGAGCAAACCTCCAATGGCGTAAATTCGTGTGCGACAAGGTTGGTACATGGTGTAGAACCGCATTCTGTCGTGATCAAACTATGTACACCTCTTAATCTCCGGAGATCAATCGGTCACTTTGACACTACTCATTCGCACGCGGCTGTTTTGAGCATTACCAAAAGGTGGCAAAGGGGTGATCGGTTCACACTCGAATCATCATGATGTGCTGGTTGACTCACATCCGGTAAAGATAAACACGGCATGATTCGTTCCATAACGAAGCAAAGGGACGTCGAAGGGCGAGAGCGAACGGGATATAGTAGCAACAAAAAATTGTCTCTCTGGCGGGGAGTCGAACCCCGCTCTCCCGCGATCGAAGTGATCGACACTTGACAGGCGGGTGTACTATCCGATATACTACCAGAGACATGTTGAGAAATGATAACAAGGATGTAATATCGTCACATCGCGCACTACTATCCCCACTAGTTCTGGTCACGCACAACGATTGGTTCTTATACTATACCCACGTTTGCAAAGTTGAACAAGATAACGCACTCATCGGTCCTTGTGCGGAAACGATTTATTTACGTGTGCACCTCACTTCATCTTCTTTTACCTATGTATGCCCCAGCACGGACATTGGTTTATACGCCTCTTCCAAATATTGGATTTCTTCTGCCGACAATTCCACATCGAGGCCCGCTTCAACTATTTATTAGATCGTGTAGCTTGCGGTTCTGGTCCGTGAAAATACGTACCAATGATGTCATGAAGGTTAGCCAGACTGGTGGTACCAACAATGGGAGCGCTAACGCCTACGTGCACGCGCTGAACAGGTTGAACGAGATATGCAGAAACAGGGACTAACCCTTCTTGGTGAGGATCCATGCAATCGCAATTTGCGCCATGCTCACTCCCTTCTTTGCTGCCATGCTTTCCACTCTAGTATCGGAGTGAACACGCGATAAATCATGGAGGTTAACGAGGTACGCACCGGCTGATGATCGTTTCGTGCGACGAGGCAGTTTCATAGTTTCCAATGAACCTGACATGGATGAGAAACAAGACCCCTCGGTCTGAAGAACATGGCATTACCAGTCCATTTCGCCTCGGTTAGTGTGCTGGCCAAGTGGTCTGGTAAGTGCGCCACGAGCGAGTGGGGACCAAGGGATCGAGCCAACACCAAACATCTTGAGTGTGGGGAACATTTCCCGTTCTTCTTCACGATACAGAAGATTGTAGTGGTTCTGCATCGAGATGAAAGGCGTGAGCTTGTTCGTGATCGCGTAGTCTGTTTTGAAGCTTATGAGACCCTTCTGAACTCATGTATGTCTCTTCTTAATACTCACTTTGCATGGCCTGGACTATGAAGAGACGTGCGAATGCAGACACACTAGTAGCGTGGTGAAAAGCTTACATTGGTATGCCCAGCAAGAACTCATCCCAATGTAGCGAACGTAACCCGCTTTGACGACATCATGAAGGGCTTGCATCTGGATCGATTCACATTGAAATCAATGAGCTCACGAATTCATGTGGCATACTCACTGTCTCTTCGATTGGCGTCTCCGTGTCAAATCTATGGCCTGCAGGGTTGTTAATGAGTACCGGTTTTCGCACCTGCTAGATGCCTACATTGAAGGAGGTCAATGTAATCAAGCTGAAGTCGTTCCAGACTCTTCTTCACACTCGCAAATATATGTTTGCGACTCAATCCATGTTGGTTCACGTAACCATTCTGATCGGGATCCTTTCGACCGGCAACTTGATTGATGTTATATTCCCGCCCAACGACATTGTAAACCTGCAGAGACTCAATCAAGTCCTTGTCGCATTAAGTGGGACCTACCTTTGTCATCACAACAATTTCATCACGGGGCAGGTCGAGTCTTTTGATTGCCCTGCCGAGAATGACCTCCGAGTATCCATTCGAGTACGTCTGGAGCGGTTCAGACGAATGGAGCAGGAAGGGCAGATAATCTCACATCAGCGGTATCAAACGTCTGAATTCCAGCTTCGTATCTGCGCAACCCCAAGGTCGAAATCGTGACGACTGGAGTTATCGATCATGATGCTTACGCTGCCTTTATATGTTTGACAGCTTCCTCTTCGCCCAAGACCCATTCCTGCCACCCCTTATCGCCGTACTGCATGGTGCCGAGGATAATCCTTGAGACCTTCAAGCCAGAGTTTCCCAGCCTCACTGACGTGTGTCGGATGTAAACTCAAGCTATCGGTTCAGCCGACTCACCATACGAAAGTTTCTTTGTGGACGACATTGCGGGTTTGCACTGGTGGTAGATAACAGTGCAGTGTGAAACATTCTATGTGATCAAGACTCACTCTCGAGTTCTCACTGCCCTATTGATAGCAGCTTTCTGACCAGCACCTGACTCGAGTCCATCGAACAAATATTGAGACGGACCGGAGTCGACCCATTTATGTAAAGGACCACGCTTTGATAGCTCCCATGTACTCCTCGTGGCGCTTTTCGAAGGCGCTAAGGGTTTTCAGTACTCGGGTCAGCAGACTCAGCTCGCCTTCGCGTTGCCGAGCGTATTAAAAGCTGGCCCATCCGTATCTCTCGAGTCTCTTCTCTTCCACGACTTACCCTCTCAGTCCACCGGTCGTCGTGTGAGTTGTCTTTTACCTCGTCCTCATGTTTTCCTACCTGGCGCACCGGCGAGCTTGGTAGGCATTCCCCGCCTTATCGTCACCCTTATCTTGGTTCAATTTCCTCCCGTACAGCAATGACAAACAGCGCGAGCGTGCCGAGAAAATCGCATCCCTTCCGGAAGTGTACCATCAAGCCTTGACGCTCCAAGACAAAGACATCCTCTCCCGTCCCGTCTCCGCCATCGTGTCCAGCGTTCAGACTGCGTCACTGAACCCTTCCGATGTCCTCACTGCCTACGCCAAGCGCGCATTGCAAGCACATGCGCAAGCCAACTGTCTCACCGAAATCATGATCGAGCCTGCCGAGAAGTGGGCTCGTGACGCCAACCGTTCCGGTCCACTCGCTGGCATGCCCGTGTCCCTCAAGGATATGATCGCCGTCAAAGGCTACGATTCGAGCATAGGGTACTCAGCGATGACGGGCAAACCCATGTCGTACGACGGCGCCCTCGTGAGACTTCTGCGAAACGCAGGCGCGATTCCGTATGTCAAGACGAACGTACCCCTGACCATGCTCTCGCTTGAAGCCAACAACGACGTCTTTGGTACGACAGAGAATCCTCATAAGAAAGGGTTTTCTTCAGGTGGCTCCTCGGGAGGCGAAGCTGCACTTCTCGCTCTTGGTGGTTCCAGAATTGGCGTGGGCACGGACGTGGCTGGTAGCGTTCGAGCGCCATCACATTATTCAGGGGTGTATACAATCAAGTCGAGCATGCATAGGTTCATAAAGACAGGAAGCATCTCGTCTATACCTGGGCAGGAGGGGATACCAGCTACGCACAGCCCCATGACGAAAACACTCGAAGATCTAGAGACGTTTTGGCGTGCTGTGTCCCAGATGAAACCATGGGAGTATGATCATTCCGTGAGCATTCTATATGGCTTTTTTTTTGGTCAAACACATACCATGTCGCAGGTTCTCAACATTCCGTGGAGGGAAGTGACACTACCCGTCGATAGACCCCTTAGGTGGGGTGTATTATGGGACGATGGTATGTGTTATGTCAATTCAAAACTTGGGGGAAACTAAGCGGCATCTAGGCGTTGTCGCCCCCACTCCTGCGTGTCTGAGGGCGCTCAAAACGGTGACTGAAGTGTTACAGAAGCACGGTCATGAAATTGTCTCTCTGTGAGAGCGACTTTTTATCTGTGTGCGCGTGTCTCACACTCGTGTCAGGAACTGCCCTAGCCCGTATGAGGGCCTTCAGATCGCATCTCAGCTTCTGCTGGCGGATGGCGGCAAGACTGCTTCGAAACAATTCCGATGGTTTGAGACAAACGATGCAGGCATGATTCCAGCGTTTCGTGCCCTCTCGCTACCACGTTTCATCATGAAGATCTATGCATGGTATCTGAGATATATTCGCCGCGACGCAATCTATGCTGGTCTGGTAGACAACTTTTATGAGAAGAACGTCCCAGAGTACTATGCACTCGTTGCGAAACGTGAGGACTACCGTGCGCGATGGTTCAAGGTTTGGCGTGACAGCCAGGTGGAAGGTGCACTGGGAGACGATGGTGTCGATTTCATCCTCACGGTGCCGAATGGATTGCCGGCTGTGCCCCACCGGGGTATGCGTCACGGATGGAAAGCGTGTGGCTACACTTTCCTGTTCAATCTGGTGGGTGACCAAGCAATGTGGCTACCGCTTTTCTGACCCTTGCGTCGTCGTCATATATAGCTTGATTACAGTGCAGGGGTGATGCCGATTACCCACGTCAAGCGTACGGACGCAGTTCCACGTTCTTTCCGAGCTCGCAACGCCATAGAAAGGCAAAACTATCGCATGTATGATGCGAGCGCGATGGAAGGTCTTCCAGTGGGCATCCAGGTCGTTGGCAAACGTTTGGACGAGGAACGCGTGCTGGAGGGCATGAAGCTGATCGAAAAACTAATGAAAGGTGCTGGTCTGGCCTATGCCGGCATCCCTCTCTGATGTGTTTGTATTGGGGTGCGTGTAAAATTAATATCTGGACTCGGAAGAACATGTATTTCTAGTTCACAACGTTGATTCCATCTGAGGCGCTACTAGTGGCTATTGATTTCTGTATCGGCCAGGACTGACAGGAAGCTCAGAGACGACTAAGAGAGGCAAGGCTGCTCATTGCAGGGCAGGACGAAAGATGACCTCACAAATCAGGGGTGTTCCTGCGCGCTCAACTTGATGGACAAGCTTCTTGGTGGGCGCAAGGGCGCATTGACGTTGGGTGTTCTCCGTGACACCCCTATTCGCCCTGTTTGTCTCGCCTAGTGCGGTCTTCTGAAATATTTATCAGAATCATACAAGCTTTTCCCACTGATTCTCGCAGTTTGCCTCGTGGATGGTTTGCAAGTTATCAGGCTGGTCCTCGCGTATATAATCCGTCGACATGGCGTTCAAAAATGCACCATCGCGCGCGCTCTATGTGTCGTATCCGCTGTACATTCCCGATCGATAAAGAATAATACAACCATACATGCGCAAAACGCGTGGTCTGAAGTCTTGTTCAGATCTCGATTTGAATCATCGCACCCGTTGTGTGACAGTTTACGGGGCCGCATTTAGCCGTGCTCCCCTCACGCAGCGCTCAACGTTGTGGTTGGAACGTGGACTCCCCCACCCCCGCAATATAAGTAAACGACTTGAATAACCTACCTACTGTATATGAAAGGATTACTCATCGTCGACTGCAGCCTGCGCCTGTCGGGCGAACGTTAAAAAGGCTCAAAGTGGGAGGAAGAACCACTTCCTCGTGTATCATGCCGCTGCGTCAGTCAAAATAGAATTTTGGGCGAGCGAACTTCGGTCGATGCGCGGATGGGGCCATTCGAGCCACGATCACCTAGGACAGATAATTTCCATGGAAACGAAAAAAAAAAAAAGACTCATCTGCCCGTCAAGGCCAGTGTGTTCAAACGATCGACAAGACGGCGTACGTTTCAGTGTAGACAAGGATCCTGTTGCACTCATGAGCGGGAATTAAAGACCCTTGTGCTTCAAGGCAAGGGCATCCATCTACGATAATATGCGTGTGGCAGCGTGTGGCAGTCCCACGTGCATAGCGGCGAGAAAGATGTAAATCGTGGAGCCCGAACGAGCGCTATGATATACACATCGTCGACGGCGTGACCCAGTATCAATTATTGGCCCCGGTCGGATATGGATCGATAGGCACTAGTTCCATCTTAGCATGGAGATAACGCTTGGCACCACGTTCGATCTATCGAGGGCTGGCCTCTTTAAGACGGTCTGGTAGACAGTTCCGACTTGAGCACCGTAACGAACGGAAATTCTGGGCACTTTCAGCCACAAGCCGCTTTTCGGTCGACGGTCCGGATTAGTGTTTGATCAATAATGATGTGGCGTTTTCGTGCTTAGCACGCAAAGCTAAGCTTATACTGAGATTAGGAAGGTGGCATCTTCCTCGTGCCTTTACCTGAACGGCAATGGCGAAACGCCCAGGGGAAGAAACGCGGCAATCTAGACGGATGTGCCTCACTCGGGAAGCCATGCTCAAACGTTACCAAAGCGGCCCGGACTTCCCCGTGGAACGTATTAGGTAAGCCGCTGAGCCAGTGCACTTGGACATTCTGTCAAGTATACAGCACACCGCATATCCAGTTCGAAACAAATGTTCATAACACGGGATAACAGCACTATGACAGGGCCAAACTACCATTAGGAAAGCGTGGTTCGCGGAACCAAGTTTGTAAATCGAATGACTCAACGTGAACGCCAGGTGTTGAATAAAGGAGAAAAGACGGCGCGAGAAGTGCTGCGGGATACCCATGTTGCAGTCGTCGTCAAGTAGCCACGAGCGTTACGAGACCGCTGTATGCCAGTCTTGATTGTAGATCGCGTGCAGCGGTACCGGCTCATCCAACCAGATTTTGTTCACCAACGTCTTCTTCTTCCCCACCCAACCTTACTTCATCCCCGTCAAGCCCGCCGGCCTCGTCGGTGATATCGCTCTCACTCTCCGGCGGAATCGGTTCTGATGGCGGTGGTTCATTTAATTCGAGCAAGGGCTCGGGCGGGGGTGGCAAGTCAGATTCTCCATGTGGTTCTGTCCTCTTCGGCTCTTGGTCGTCAGACGACAGGATAGGATCATCTTTATCGCTGGGGGACTCTGCGACGCCCTCTTCTCGTTCGGGTAGGGTTTGTGTCGATTCGGATACTGTGACGTCTGCTTCCTCTGAAGCACATTCCACAACCTCGGAGGTAGAAGATTCATCGGCGGCTACTACTTGAACGGGTTCTCCAGGATCTGCTTCGATAACTGGAATTTCAGATGGCCCCTGTGGCGATGATGATTCCGGTTGTGCATTAGGCAGAGCGGCCTCGTTCAGCGTAGCTACGTCAGAAGTGTCCTCAAGTGAGACGAGTGACAGCTCTTCCACCGGCGGAGATAGTGGACCAGCAAGAGTCGACTCGGAGTGATCGTCGCCTATATCATCATCGTCCAGGTGCTCTGTGCTTGTCTGAAGGTCAGGCCAAGACTGCCCTGAAACTAACGATTGGACTATGGTTATGGATGACGTGCCGAGCAAGCTGCCGCTAGTGGGCCTTGCGCTGTCTTCGATCTTTGATATTTCCTCCACCGCATTATAAGCTTCGCTGAATACCATCGTATCCGTTCGATTGCGACCAAGTCTCCGGGGGCTGTCTGTTCCTAATTGACTGGCCGAATCGACGGTTCTCGGACGACTGATGGCATCGATGTCAGGTATCGTGTCAGCGGCAAGTGTGGCGTTTTGAAGATCTGATGTCGGACAAACTGCAGAGAATAAACGAGGGGGCTCCGCTTCCTCGTTGTGAGTCTTGTCATCGTGATGGACGGCACTTTCGGGGATGACGAGGAATTCTGCAGGGACCAAATCAAATTGATGAGTGAGTTTGAGGAAGCGGGCATAGAGCGATGATTCGGCTTCGGCTTGCTCAAAGGCTTCGCGATGGTGAAAATAGGCATGAGCGAAAATTCTGCCGAGACGCCTAGCGAGAGAAGAGAAGTGCCTGTGTGATGTTTGTGGAATCGAGAGCCTGATGAGTGAAAGAAGTGAAAATTGAAATTGATCAGTAGGGGGAAAGGGTGGATCAGAAGTCGGCTAAATATGTACCTGGAGGGGAAAGCTCTCGGAGAGTTTAAGAGAGCAGTCGCGCTATCGACAGTGTGGAGGATGTAATCTATTGCACAGCATTGCTTTTATGTCAGGTGTGTCAGAACGCAATGGGACTTGCTGAATTGGTCGAGTACGGACCTCCATAGCGCCGTCATTACCGTGAGCAACACAGAGATACAACCATTCTCCCGCCTTCATTTGAGGACACGAGCTCCTCGTGCATTCTTGCTGCAGCATGGTGATCAGAGGATGCGAAAGGTCCTGGGCCAGACGGCTTTAAAAAGGAATGCAATGTAAGGCACAGGAAGGAGCTGCTTGAATTGGCGCACCGGAGTTGTTCGTATATCCAACAGGCCTTGTCGACGGAGATGTCACTCTTGCGGTCAGAGTCGTCCGACTTTTCTGGAGAGTCGGGGGATTCGTCGTGATCCTTTTGGGGGGCCTTTTCGGGAAGGGGTACGATTGCGTCGACATCGTGAACGTCGAGACGGATAAGAAGGGATATGTATTCCTGGAGCTGGAATGCGCTGTCGAGGGAGGATATGGGGGGAAGAGACTTGACGGGGTAGAAGGAGGACACGCGCGATCCACGGCAAGGACGTGGCATGGTCGAACGGACGGAACGAAATTCGTTGCGCGTGAAGGAGTAAAGTCACGTGGGGATGTTGACGAAAAGGGAAGGTTGCCATCAACAACGTCACCCGTGTCCAACTGGGGCTTCCGATGGGAGATCTCTTTATCTTTTTTATTTTTTTAATTCGTTCCTTATCCTATGTATCCCAGTATATATTCTCCCCCCCTCCCCCTCCTTCACGCGTCTCTCCTTTGCCATGTCCGACCGCCTCCCCGAGTCGAGACTCGACTCCGATGTCGAAAAGGACTACGCCTCCCACACCGACTCGCAAGACCCCAGCGAGCGTTACTACGCTTCTCTCCCAAAGGGCTTTCGCTTCGGTGTCGAAGCTCGCGGTGCGTCATATCTCCCTCCCATTCCCTCCCTCTCACCCTTCGTCCACAGGCACCGTTCCCGTCCCCTATCAAGATCGGACAGACACCCAGTTTTACAAGGTGTTCTTCGTCTGGTTCTCCATGAACTTCAACATCCTCTCGTATGTGCCACCCTATACCCCGGCCCAATCTGACCCTCCCCCAGCTTCTCAACCGGAGCACTGGGACCGATCGTATTCGGCCTCGGCCTTCGCGACTCTTGTCTCGTTATTTTATTCTTTAATCTAATTGCAAATATCCTTCCCGCATATCTGTGAGCCCTTTCCTTCCTTGCCCATTCAAACACCAACTCGTCCAGAAATACGTGGGGTCCGAAAACTGGCATGAGACAGATGATTATATCTCGTTACAGCTTTGGGTCTGTCACCCATCCACCCAATTCGCTTCAAGTACCCTAATGCCGCTTTCCTTCCCAGTTATTACGGTGTTATGATTCCCACAGTTCTCAATCTCATCGGCCTATCCGGTTTCAACATTCTCAATTGTATCCTTGGCGGTCAAGCTCTCGCGAGCGTTTCCAATAACAACATGTCATGGACGTAAGTCGTTTGATTTGATTTTCGTCTCGACTACGCTCACTGTCGCGTTCCTGATCTCAGGGTTGGCATCGTCCTTATTGCGGTCCTTTCGATGATCGTATGTCATTCCTCATGAATTCTTTCGCTTGTGGTACCGAACAAGCAATAGATCTCCTTCATGGGCTACAAGGTTATCAACTGGTACGAGCGTCTTTCATGGCCGCCGGTTCTCCTCGCTTTCCTCGTCGCCCTCGGCGTCGGAGGCAAGAACCTCTACAACGTACAGCCAGCGGTCCCCGCAACTGCTTCCGCAGTCCTTTCCTTCGCAGCCACCATCGCAGGCTTCGTCATCACCTTCTCCGCTATGGCGTCTGATTTCACAATGTATTACGATCCATCCGTATCGAGGTATGTGCCGTTCGCACGTACCTTTTTCCCCTTGACCCGAATAACACGTTCTCAATAGTCATCGGATTTTCTGGTATTCTTACCTCGGCTACATAGTGCCTATCGTACGTCCCGCATGACAAACGTGACCACAACTGATTCGAGAACCTTGCAGATTCTCTTGGAGTGCCTTGGGGCGGCTGTCGTCTTGGCTGCGCCTAGCGTCGACAGCTGGAACACAGGTTATGGTACGGAAGGCAACATCGGTGGTCTACTAGGGGCTATGCTAAGCCCCGTTGGGAACTTTGGGAAGTTCTTGACCGTAATGCTCAGTCTGAGCGTTTCAGCGAATATCGCCTGCACCCTCTATTCTATGTGTTTCAACTTCCAGGTGCTCGTACCTAGACTTGCTTCTGTTCCCAGATATGTATTCTCTGTTGTGGGTACCGCAATGTGCGTCCCTCGATCATTCTCCCAGAGACTTTTCCCTTGCTAATCCTGTCTAAAAAAAACTTTCGTAGCGCTCTGCCGTTGTCGATCGTCGGCGCCCACAAGTTCTACACCACGCTCACGAACTTTCTTAGTCTCATCGGCTACTGGGCGAGCGTGTATGCCGCCATCCTCTTCGTTGAACACTTTTATTTCCGGAGAGGTGACTTTAGCACCTATGATCACGCCGATTGGAACGTTGCCAGACGTCTGCCGTGGGGAGCGGCTGCCATAACTGCGGCCCTCCTTTCGTTTGGCCTCATCATTCCCTGCATGAAACAAGATTGGTTTACAGGTCCGATTGGCCAGAAAACAGGTGATATTGGCTTCGAAGTTGCCTTCATCCTCGCCGGACTGCTCTATGTCCCTCTCCGTAAATTGGAGTGCCGGTGCCAGAAAATATGATAAATACCCTCATCTCATGGGAACGTCTTTTGTATGTAGTATAAATCGCTTGATTTATTCTCCTCCACCTCCACCTCCATCAGTTCTTAAACCCCACGCACATAGCTTTTCGAGTGGCCCTTTTTTCCGGTGCGTTTCGATGGTTTCCAGGAACCACACATCAAGGAAGCGATTCCAGTCCTCCGATTTGCCAACTCGGAGTGTCTTCCACTGACCTTCCATCTGGCGGGGTTCGATCAAAGCACACGGTTGCATTCATATGGTCTTTGGCTACATGTTTTAGTTTTAGTTGAATCGTGGCACGTTTCATGACGTTTCTTTTGATCTACTTCGATTCTATTCACGACGCTCATGCTCATGCAAGTGGACCCGGATGTAATTGTACCCATTCTACACACTATTACTGGCCGAGATGCTTTCGGACGAGGCAAGGTATGAAACGAAGATGGTCCTGGGATAATATTCGACTGAACAGTTCGGCGGTATCGGGTTGGACGAGGATCAACTCTACAGGCAGATACGCGCCAAGGCCCGAAGTTCGTGCCGCGTGTTGAAAACTGCTGTATCAGCAGCCTCCACACGGACGCTACCATTCGTTCCTGAATATTAACATAGCTGCAGCACGTGTGTCATGTATCATTTTCACATACTATATCGATCCGCTTGACGTTTGATTCACTTTCGCAGGGTCATGGGTATGGGGCCTCGTTTTTTTTTTTACCCCGGGCCACGGATGGCATCCGGACGGAGGGGTTAACCGATTACCGCGAGACCATCCAAAACGTTCACACCCAAAAAGACAAGTCTTGTGTAGGCTCGAAACGATTCATTAGACCGAGGCTCGGCATCGGAGAAACACCGTACAACTTGCAAGACGCATTGATCGGGAGTCTCCCCCTCGAGCTGTTCCGCCAGAGTCGCACCCTTCACGACCGTACGAGTACTCGTAGAAACCGATTCGACGCACACGCGACCCGCAATACGAACTTGGATCTTCAGGTGGAAATCGACAAATTGGCGGCTGCGCATCGAACTCGACCCCGTCATTAAAAAAAAAAAAGATAAGATGCGAGGGCCTTTCCCTCCCCTTGCCCAGCGTCATGATCCAATTCCGTTCCGACTCTTATCGGTTGCTAAATTCAGAGTGTCATTTCGAGGTCCAGGGCGTGGAGACGGACGAAGAGAAGCTCGCCACATCAATCCGGAACCCCTGGTTCCGACGGTACACCACTATAGCGCCAACGACGGTAGATTAACGGTATACATGCTATACATCCCGAGGGAACTCGCACGGGTTTTACCGAGGGCTCGGAGAACGGCCATCTAACTTTGACTGGCTCATATTATTATAGTTAGCGATCACGAACGCGTGCATGGTGGGATTTTTTTTTTCCCTCGCACACCTAGGGCCATGCGTACATATGATGGGGGTACGGGCACAAAAAGTCGTAAGACCTTTCATATATGAAAATAGACTCTAATAGAACGAGCAGCAACCGATTCGATCACCTCCTCGGTTAGTTTTAGGGCCGCGGATACATTTTGACAGTCGCGCGTAGAGTTACTAGGACGACGTGCATGTCAGGCACGTCTATGTCCGTCTTGCACAAGTCTGGCACTGACGTCCCGCAACAAGGTACGCCGTCGGTTATGCACTAAATGCCCTATCGGCACCCTTCGTATCACTGCCCAAACGTGATCTTCAAAAACGTCCGACTTGAGTTTAGACAAAACCAGCAGAGCATCAACTTACCGACCACAATCGATCTTCATTAATTAGGCGTGATGTTGGTCGGCCGTACAGCGCTGCTCATCTCTCTCCAGATCGAGCGTTCGTAACGCACCCTCTATGCGGTCCAGACCAATTTGAAGCGATAATATCGCCATCAACGGTTCTGCTACGCACAAACCTTGAGTCACGTTGCGCACTAAGTCATATATGTGTATATGGCACACCTTCCCCGGCGATATAGTCATCCAAGAATCGTCGTAGCGGTCGAAGAATGGAACTTTGTACACTCGTGACGTTACCTTTCGATCTCACTCCCGTCTTACAGAACGTAACGTAAGATGAAATAGAACAAAGCCGCCATGCAGCAAGACGTACCTTGTTATCACGGTCTCGTTGTAGAAGCACATAATAGAACGAGAGACAATCCGAGATGCGCAACAATTCCAGCGACTGTGCTAGTTCTTCTCTGGTCTTTCTTTCACTGAAGAACTCTGGAGGATTCGGTCTGAACAGCACGCCGCCGAATCTGCGCAGTAACTCTGGGGAAGCGAATGGATTCCGAGATGAATGGTCTGCGGGAAGTGCAAGCGCTTCCAAAACGGCCTCTTTAACTAGTCCCACAGCCGGTCCTCGGATCTGAGGAAAGTCCTCGTCCGTAGTGAGCTTCAAAAGTATTTCGAGTCTTGAAGGTGGCGGAAGCTGGGACAACGTCAGGGACAACAATCGAAGATTCAACTGCCTGATGGTCGGGTCGAGATGCGTGCTTGCCAATGCTGTGAGCACTGTACATAGCGACGTTGCGACCTCTTGTGATATACTCATGTTCTCGTGCGTGAGGACTCTGAAGAGTAGGAACAACGACTCGTCAATGACCATGTTCATCTGCAAGGCGTTGACAAGCAAGCGAAGAAGATCTGACGGTGCGAAGGGGGCCAGGGCCACGGGAGGCGTCGAGTGCGCTAGATATACCAAGTCGCTGAAGGAGCTAGGTTTGTAGTGTGTCGTCTGTGGGGAGTTTCCCAGAGTTTCAAGTGCGAGCTGCATGCAGTGTAATACACTTGATCGTCACGATCCGTCAAACGCACCTGAACTTCGAGCATTGCACCTTGTCCTTCTTGCCACCCTTCTTTTGCAGAAGGTTTTACGAAGAACCGGGGAAGAAAACTCTCTGCAGCTCTTACGGCTAGAGACGCCTGGATTGATGGCGCACAGCTCAAAACGGTCGTGTCAAGCAGTTCACGAAGAAGGCCCTGGAAAAATATCGATTATCGTTCGATAAGCAGTGAAGCGCGGAATGACCTTGATTCCTTGTAGTCCATTGGTGTCAGTGACTGCAGATGCCCAGACACTCAGAGACTTGACTAGATGGGCTACTTCAGTAATGAGTATGCGGCCTTGCTCCTTTGTGCCAAACGGTGAGACAGAGATGATCAACGAGCCCACGTTTTCCAAGACGGACAGACATAGTTCGAGTGCAGATCTCTTCCCGAGTCTCGATCGAGAGATGACTGTCCGTTTCAATCAGTCTATCAGACTTCTCCTCGTGATCAAGCAAAAAAAAAAAGGACCTGGGGAGCAGAGCACGACAATGCCAATGGCTCTTTGTATGAGACCAGGGTCGTTTTCTTCCTCTTCGCCGTCCAAACGCGTCTGCAAGTTCTCGATCGCCTCCTGAACAACGATCATGACTTCTTTCGGACTATTGTTGAGTGCACAGACACGGATCAAGTCCATGGCGCCATCGTGACTGCAGGGAAGTAATGTCGGAAGGACGTCGAGCGGTTCCTGAAGAAACATCAACTCCCATGCGGAGCGAAGAAAGACGTCGAGTCACCAGATACTCTGTGCACTCGAATCGAAGGGCAGCTTCATGGATGTCTTTGAGGGATACTGAATGTGACTGGTCTCTCGCGGCAAGGGCAATGAGCTCGGAAATCGAGTGCGTGCACGCCTGTCATAGCAAAGCAATGGGCCCTGACGTCGCGATGCAAGTTAAAAGTTTACCTCGTCAGTGAGATCCGATGGCAGTCGTAGAACCTGCAAAAAACAAGACTTGGGTGAATTCATCGACATCGACGTGTGGCAGTGGCGACGACGTTGGTCTGTCTCAACATGTCAGACACTGGAAAACCCCACCACGATTGTTGCACCGGCGAGGCCCTCCATACCGTCCAACGCCATGCCGTCGACGAGGACGTCGTCCTCTTTGCAGGCTGTTTCTGTCCGTTCGTGCAGCGTCCATGGGTCGCGCTCGAATATCTCGGAATTCCGTACAAAGTACGTGCTCTCGTCTTTAAACGCATCCACTCATCCGTCTGCGTAGTATCGTACGTCGAAATCATCACATAGACGATCCCGAGTATGATGTGAACGCCGTATGTCGTTGACAGACGAGGTCGATCCATACAAGAAGCCAAAGGAGCTCCTCGATCTCTCTCCCAAAGGTCTAGTCCCTGCGTTGAGGCTCAACAATTACGATCCGCCCCGCGCTCTCAACGAGAGCACGGTCATCATGGAGTTTCTCGAAGAGTTCGTATCCATTTTTCGAGATCACGTTCATACCCACGTCTCTTCATTTCATCTAGCCTCGCATCCACGACGACCAAACGAACCCTCCTTCCGCCCGTCTCCGATCCATGTACGTACACGCTCCTATACTCTCTTCCTAACCACCGCAATACATGCATTCCAATCTAGACGCTCGGGCTCTCGTACGCCTTCAATCCGATCATATCAACCGTGTTCTCGTACCCGCCTTTTATCGCTATCTCCAAGCACAAGACCCCACCGCGCAAATTGCAGGCGAAAACGAATTTAGAGCGGCGATCGACACGCTCGTGGTGCTCTTTGAACGCGCGGAGGCCCAAGTCGGAGGTACCGGATTGTGGAAAGAGGGAGGCGAAATCGGATGGGCGGACGTCATGGTGGGACCCTGTGAGTCGACCCATGTCATTGTCATGGTTGGACTTAGTCGATCGACGACCGACGCGACTGATGATGTTTGACTGGGGGTAATCAGGGATCTTCAGGGCGAGCAACGTTCTCAAACACTATCGCGGCTTCGAAATGCCGCAAGGGACAAAGTTCAATGCGTGGTTGAAACGGCTGCTCGAGCACCCCTCCTTCAAGAGTACTTGCAGCGCGGACGAGCTCTACATCGATAGTTATGAGAGGCGAGCGTCATCGAGGTCTTCCCGTGCTCGTTCGTCTTGCTGACTTGCCCTGCAGGTATGCCTTCAACAGACCAAACACTAGCCAAGTTGCGAATGCGATCAATACCGGCAAGGGCTTGCCCTGATACGACAGGATTGTTAGTAATGAACACAGATTCGAGCTAGCGCTTCATGAATTCGATGTATGATTTTTACTTGGTGTACCTATGAAGCAGGTCCTTGTGTATATGTGTAACGGAGGATTACAACTGGGATATCGCACTTGCAGCAGCACAAGAGCCAGTACGTTTAGGGGATGATCACTTACACTACGGCTATTACGGGAGAGGTCTTCATTATGAGATCGTAGCAGTCGTCAAGGGTACGTCGCCTCCATCAACACCTCTCAAAAACTCGGTAAAGATCGGGGAGATTGGCCACCTGGACGACATCATTTTCTAGTAACGACTTCGGTGCAACCAAGAACTTGCGCATCGCCTGGAACAAGACGTGTTCGGTTTGCCATGCTGCCGCCTTTGTCTGCGCCCCTTTAGGATTCGAAGGTATAAAATGTGATGGAGATGGAGAATAAAAGTATGCGAGCTCGCGCATGAGCGTGAAGAAGCATTCTTTCTCTGTCTTCCATTGCACCTAACAAGCCCCTAATCAGCTCTTGGGGATCATTCACGACGAAAGACACCTCACCTGTGGCCCAAGGCGCATGAGGAAGACGGGCAGTTTATTAAGGTCAGGGGTATAATCTTTCAGGAGATGCGGTAAACTCTCGATTTCCCCATCTGAGCTAATGGTAAACCCGAAGTACTCGACCAGCATGCCACGGCGCGCGAGAAGCGTTTTGGCGATGCGCTGAGGATAGTCAATCGCGAGCTCACATCGATTTTCTAGATAGCAAGAGACACTTACATCTACGATTTCGTTTTTGCTTAGTCCACTTTTCTCTGTGTCTGGTTCTGCGTCCACAGCAAGCTTCAAAAGAGTGCGAAGGGGTGGTGGAGGGTCTAGCTTCAACCGACGATAACTACCAAATTGCATGAGAGCGAGCTGGTAGAACATCTCCTCGCTACAGACATACGTGTCAAAAAACGAATACACAACATGATAAACGCGACGTACCCCAAAGCCGCGTGGTTGAGAAGATATAGTTTTGTGGAATGCTGAACCAGTGACAAACACCGATAATCATCCACAATACCGACGAACGTATGCTTCTTTATGATTTCGGTCAGGTCTGTCGAATGAACTGAACATCCGTCATACAACTTGAGTGGTCAATGCGACTAACCATGATGCACGCTTTTTTGGACTGACTTCCTGAGCTCCAGAATGGACGTTAGATCACAGTTGGACTCCGGAATATCATGGAGGCCGACTGCTTTCTTAGATACGTCAGTGCCGTCAGAACGAGAAGGGTTCAATACTGGGATCATTGATTCAAGAGTACGATCCTGGAGCGATGTACGGACTTTATGATGTGAGTACGTCTTCTGTGCTAAAGGATGATAAGCAACAACAAGATCAGAATGTTGGGAGCGCTTACGATGGGGTATTGAGACGGGACGCCCTTCCTCGTCCTCCTCTGCTTCATCATCCTCTCTCGCTCTCCGCCTGCCCGTTGCATTCGACCCGTTCGAGTGGCCGGGAAATAACGTCTGGAACCGTTTAAAGACACGAGCAAAACAGCATGCTCGAGCCTACCTGATATTCAAAGGTCCTGGAATGACTTTGACTGACCGCCTGCTGGATAGCATCGGATATCCTTTCTGTTATGATTTCCTCATTCAAAAAGATAACCTCTCGTTTCGTAGGGTGTACGTTCACGTCCACAGAACGGGGATCTATCTCGAGGCTGATGTTTTTAATGCATAGTCTTGTTGTGGGTGGTTATCCGTACCTGAGATATACGAATGGGAATGCACCTTTGGGCAGTACCCCGCTGTATACACTTTCGATCGCCCGTTTGATGCTGGACGACTCGACGAGACGGTCTGCAAAGTCACGAATAATCAGACTCATTCCACGCACAAGGTTGACTTACGGTTGATGAAAAGCAAAAATACAGTTTTCTTGGCTTGATAATTTGGACTCGTGCAACAGGCTTCAGCGGACCACTGTTCAGTGTCGTCAACGCCACTGGATCCAATGGGCCGCGAGTTCCCGCCAGTGGGCGATGAAGAAACCTCGACATGTAAGAGTTCTTTCCCTATGGCATGCCCATACAGTAGCCGGATTGCTTGGTCAATGGACGCGGATGATGTGGAGAGTTCTGGAGTGACAAATCCAGCCTGGTTGTGTGATTAGCAAGAGAGTAAATACAACATTGACTTGGAGACCTTTTTGCAAAGGAATGCTACCTTTGAATTATGAACCGCATATTTGGTTACGACATCAAGGATTCTTGCATACTCCTCGGACGGGCTACGCAACGCCGACAAGCGAACGGGCGTATTGTAAAACATGTCCTCGATCTGATTCAATGAGGACTGGTTCGACAGTAACCCGTGAAAGAAGGAACGTACAATGATAGTAGTTCCATCGTCTCCGGCACAAGGTTTTGGATCTGGCGTTTGACCTGCTTTCGGGGGGACCAGCACACCTTCGGAATAGCATGCTCTGTGGGAGAACGTTGACCGAATTCATGGAGAAGCGATTGAATCACTTACTTCCATGCACAGGAATCAGTCTTGGTCTTGGTCGTGACGGACATATGAGCCACATGAGACATGGAGGCCAACGCTTCACCACGGAAACCATAGGTGGTAAGTTGAGAGAGATCAGAAAAAGATTTAATTTTCGAGGTAGTGAACCGCTCAGCCAGGATGGAAAGATCAGATTTCTATCAAGAAAATGTGTCGTAAATTATAATGAGAGAG
Organism: Xerocomus nothofagi; assembly: GCA_038090035.1. Taxonomy (NCBI): domain Eukaryota; kingdom Fungi; phylum Basidiomycota; class Agaricomycetes; order Boletales; family Boletaceae; genus Xerocomus; species Xerocomus nothofagi. The sequence goes on along the minus strand of JBBPLY010000016.1, from coordinate 119,510 downwards.
GAGTGCGCGCACACGTATGCCACAACCATTGTCCTGAATCTGAAGCATTTTCATTCCGCCATCTTTGACGGTAATGCGAATTGATGTAGCACTAGCATCCAGGCAGTTTTCTAGCAGTTCCTTTAATGCAGAAGCCGGTCTATGTATGATCTTCCTTACAAGTGAGCTGACCCGATTCTGATGAATAGCAGAGCCAAGATGCACCTCTCCTGCGGCTATGCGATTTATGAGCGATTCGTGGAGCCTTTGTATGGGTGAAGGACCCGGTGGATCCTGAACTTGTTCGCTCATGCTGAAGCGTTAAACTTGTCAAGAGTTACTAGTAATTAAGTGCAGAACGCGTCGCGTCTGAATCAATGACTCGTCACGTGCAACCCTACCGGCCATATTTACTAAAGCGGGCCTCACGAGCAGACGTTGACCATATGGCCGCAGTTTCCACAATTCCTCCAGCGCACAGCGCTTCGATGCTTCCAGTGGACAAGTACCGCGGGGCAGTCGTGGAGGTGTGCACAGTCTATAGAGACATCTATTGAACCTATTGATCGCTTTCAGGATCTCCAACTACCTCCAGCTTTCTCACTTCCAGCTGACGAATCCATCTCGCATGCAATCGAGCTTGCATACGAACGGGATTTCTCTCACATTCCGTAATTATTACCCTTCATTGCATACATCGTTTGTCCCTACCCCTCTCTCGCAGAGTGCTCGACAAGAGTAGACGCCCACTTGGTTACGTTGATACTGCCGTCCTGAAAGCTAAATGGCAGTCAGGACAGGCGAAGCCAGTACATCGTCCCTCCCCTCGCATGATCGCCGTCTCATCGTATCTCCGACTTACCTTCCTAGGATGATTCCGTCAAGGATTACATGTCTAGGTTCCAACGCAACGAATCGCATCCATACACTATCATCACACCCGACACCCCCCTCTCCGAGCTGGCCGAGTTCCTGCGCGACAACATCTTCGCGTTAGGCAAGTCAACTCATATCTTTTCAGCTGCACATTAGACTGACGGCGATCTAGTGACAGATTCTAACAGAAAGTTTGTACTTGCCGTTGCAACCTCACAGGACTTGGATGTGGGTATACTACAGCACTCGTCGGACATGCCATCTTACCTTTTTTCTCGCAGAATTTCATTTCTCGCTGGGGTATATGATAGTCGGGCAACATCCCCTTTCGTTACCGTGCTACCTCCTGTACTTCGATCCGTCGCCCCTATCACTCAAGCACACGACTATCTATCCACTCTATATCCAAATTGTTGCAAGGGTGTAGCCCATCCTGTACCGGTGTTTCCATTTTGCCATCTAAGTTGTGTACTCTCAATATAGCCTTCCACGAGTAACGCCCTGTAGGGCTTCGACGCACTCTCGTATCATTGCAAGGTTCGCCGCCGCATGACACGCAGTCATTGAATCGCTATCGCCCGTCTTCGGCCGCGCCTGAAAGCTTCTTCGACCCCCGCTTGCACATGTAGCGTACCCCAATCCATTTTCATATTCCTGTATCTGACTTCAATCCGGCGCCTCATTGGACACCTTGATTTCTGTGTCTCCGTTTGCATCGTCCTGGCGTGTTTCAGCCCCCTTGCACAGGCGCTAGGAAGCGTGCCCAAAAAGGTTACTCCGCCCGGACCGTGGTCTCGGCGAGCTATTGCCAAGGTTGACGACCTGCGAGCAGAGCGCAGTAGATATGTACCAGGATATACATATGGGTGACAAACATCACCCTTGACAACAAGTCCAAAATACTGTCAGGGGCTCTCCTTGAACCTGTACCCTCACCTTGATCGGTTTCTTCCGCGCCTTAAAATCGCCGCCTTTTCGTCACGAAGATCAGAATGATTGTCTTCTGATGTCGAAGGTTCGGTTTGGGGAGGCTAACCTTAGAGAGCCAGGCAAAGCCACAAAGACGGCACATTTGGCATCTGGACCTGCTCACCATGAACTCGTAGACTCGGCTTGGAGAATAAACTTCGATCACGCTTCATGTGGAACACTGAATGTCCCCCGTGTAGTGTGCCAAGAGACACTGATCGTGTTATCAGCCAAACTGCGATCCGTAACCGCAACAAATTTGAATAGCCATGACATCCCTTACCGTTGCCTCAGGTCAGACCACTGAGTACTATCCGATCAGCAAGATGGTGCGTAACGTTACCTTCCTCGCTACCTGTACTGGGGGTAGATGTAAGTGACCTCGGTCTGGGGGTGTCATTAACATGTCTTTTTCTCCTGCTCTGTGCCGTGCCAATCTCCACTCCTTGCTTTCAAAGAACTATGCGTTCGATCTCCACCAATGCACTGGTGTTGACGTCGATTCCTTGGTGCGTAGGTTGTCCTCTGCAGGATATCCTACAGAAGGCTCCAAAGTGTAAATCGAACTTCCACTCTTCTTCGAGCTGGAAACTCACGTTGGATGCATCACAGGGATATCAACGTCGACATACTATCCATCACTCAAAATTTCGTCGCTACATCTGCTCGAGCCGCCCTTGCTAGACGAGAAAGTGGTAGCCTCGAGTTCGCCCCTCGGTGAGCACAGGCCTTCGACTGTTACCCACCGCAGAGTTGACCGAAGGTATGACAACCAAACTCACAAACTCACCAGAAACAAGAAGCGGTGAATACTTGAGTAGCCAACATCTATTCGATCTGGCATCAATTTGGTAGTTGACGAATCACCGCAGGCTTCTTATAGCCTCCCTGTCATTGCATGCAAATACTTGCCCCACGCCTTGAAGGGAATTCCAAAACACATCGTATCATGGGATCTTGACTTGCGTTGGCGTAGTCTGTCAAGTACGTGCTATGACATGGGTCTGGCCCACATTAACCGAGCCAGAATGCATGCTGATGATGCATAAATCTAGTAACACGACAGGTTTTCTGACTCCTGAACGCCGTGTGTTACGAGACAGTAGACGGTGCACCATGGCTCACCTTGCTCGTTATAAGAGAATATTGGTAATGACAACACGGAGTCCCACCGATCGTGGCGAACCCCTGTTTACATTGACATTCAATTTTCGTCCCGCTGTCAGTGCCCCCCGGAACCAAGGAATCCCACGCGCGCGGAAGCGACTCCGTTTCCGAATAACAAAGCTCAGTGCATTGAGCCAAAGAATTAGCACATGATGCATACGATCATAATGCATTCATCTCACTGCGTATTGGGGCCGACTTACCAACGATTCCATTGTGGAATGCAAAGAATCGTAGAACGTTTGCGTACTGTATATTTAGATGCATCGCCTCTGCCAGTCCACCGTGAGACGGCCATTGTAGGGAACCGGAACATGCTGGTTACCCGATCGTAGCCAAGGTTCATGATGCACATGGCAGGGAAAGGGCGATAACAAGTGGCGACTCGGTGGAATCCGACGACGACGTTGATGGCAACTCGAGGATGGGTCCGCGGAATATGAAGATATCTAGTCTTGCATATATCTAATAATGCAATATCTCAAAGGGTTCCGAAGCTGTGCGGCATTATGAGATTTTCGACTGTAGTCGGACTTGGGAGCCTTTGGCGATACGCGGTACCACCGTTGGCCGGAAACACCTCGAATCAGTTTGGTGCCACCAAGGGCCGTCGTTAACAAAAGGCATAAATCCCAGCGCACGCGTGAACAAGCTTACAGCTGTCGGAACGGAGACGTATGAGATTTGTCTCGATTGCGGAGTCAACCTGACATGTTATCGATCCCGAGAAGTCATTTACATCTGGTCAAAACAAAGAGGCTAAAGAGGACACTCACTTTCCCAGGTTTAGACTGCTGTGGAGATGTCATACGGATAGAAGACACAGCGTAAGACCGCATCTGATACATCTGAGCTCAACGACGTTCGTAACTCAGAGCGTGTAGCAAGGTCTACACGAGGACAGATCAAAGCATAAAGATTACGAGAACAAACAAAACATGCGTAGCAACACAAGGCATACAATCCACGCCAGTTGAAAACATCGTCAAGACTTTCTCGGACGTGCCGTGCTCTTCTTCACTTGTTTACTTATCTTTTCCTTTTCGGACCTATCAGCGCCGGGGGGTCCATCGCGCCGCACGTGACTCACCTGTGCCTTCGCTCGTGCTCTTCTACCGAACTTCTTCTCTCGTTCTGATGGTTCACCACCGTCCTCTTCTTTGTTGCTGTCCTGACCTGGTTCGCTAGGCACAGAACTAGAACGTCTCGGAGACGTCGCCTTTTCTGATTGATCAAGAACCGATTCCTCATCGGACGGCGGTTCTTCTTCTGATTCAGACTGATCACTGTTCCACCGTGCGACCTTCTGCGTCTTCGCACGCCTGCAAAGAAATTGATGTCAGCAGGCGACCCGTGCCTCTGCATCGCACAAGGAACCCACTTTGGCCCGCCGTTTACTCGAGCTCGTGATGCTTTGCGCTTGGCAGGCGGGGACTTGCCACTCCTCGCCTCCCTCGGTTCCCGTTTCTTCTCCTGCAGAAAAAATAGATACATCAGCGGATCAGAAACGAGCATGTAATTTGATTTTCGACGCACCTTGGTGGCCGCGGCTGGCTTATGCCCCTTAATCTCCTTCAGCCAAGCAATAGTTGCTTCGGACAGATATTGTGTTTTAACCACCTGTGCCTTTTCTCAGAACCCTCGATGCACTCCGTTGGTTCACGTCGCGTACCTTGGTGACAGCTTCTGGATTCGGAAGTGCCCGCAGAATGTCCGAGGGCAGTTTGACTTTACCGGGATAACTCTGAAGAGTCCACGAGCGAGCCTGCGCGCGGGCCTTGATTAGTTCTTGGGCGAGCTCTGCCATCGTATACAGGTTCTGGATTCAGTAATATCCAGCAAAAATTAGTAAATGTTCGAAAGTGGGGCGAAATCATCGCACCTCGCTGTATGTATGTGATTCCGAGTCGCGCACGGTCTTGGCTTTCATCGCAAGGTGGTAAAGGAGCGCAATGTTATCAGAACTCGCGATCAGATCGAGGTAAAATTCAATGTATCTGAAAGGCAAACGAAAGGGTAAGAATGGACCCGGACGGCCATGGGAACGAAAGTTTACTTCGCCATCTCTTGCATGTTTTCGTGCGCAGTTGAAAAATCAGGATGATGCGCAAGCAGATGAAGAAGACGGATAAAAATAATTTCTAGTTGATCAACGCGCGCGGCAGGTGGGATAGATTTTGAGATAAACGAAATATAAGCTACGGCCTATGATAAAAGCTTCAACGTTCGGTGTCAAACTTGGCAGAATGAGGCTCACCCTGTCTCGAACATCGGCCTCAGGATCGTGGATCGTAAGGAAAGGTATTGTGTTGAAGCGTGGCGGAAGTTTACGTGCGGTTAGCAAAGACACAAGTTTTGTTAAAATGGTTATTCGGACATGGTAACATGGGTCCTGAGCAGATCCACACCATCATCAGCGAGCACGTCCGTCGAAGGGACCTCTTACCTGGACTGTGATGGCAAGCCATATAAAGTTGCTATATATCACGCTTGCATATGCTTCGACTGTGGAAAGGTGTAAAAGCGACACGGCAGCTTGTAGTCGCATGCGTGACTTCACCGACGAACTAGGTGTGATGTATTAACCTCACGCCCCAAGTAACACGCCTCGGAACCTAACCTGTCTGGTGCATCCGCCGAAAACGATCCAGAGTACTCGAGTAATGTTGAAAACATTTTAAGTGCGGGCGTAGCAAGCTCCACTGCGGTTTCCGCGGATGCACTGGCGAGACATCGATTCCGACAAACTTTCAATGCCAGGATCCTGGCTTTCTGTATTGGTGCCATGTCGCTATCTTCCATCCAGTCGTCGTCGACGTCCATTTCCTCCTTGATCATGAAACCAGGTTAGGTGCAGTTCTGGAGAGAATCAAGATGCAACATCCTTACTGGATCTTTTGGCCATCGCCCCATGAGCAATTTTTTAACCAAGAATACCATAATACTGTCACTCCTATGTTCGAATGCGTCGAGCTTGAAGCGTGCCATCTGTGCTAGAACGGTTGTATGGGCAACAAGTTCCTCTGGCGTAGCATCCGAGAGCCTCTCCGAGATGGACTTCAAAGCAATGAACAGATGACAAGATCGAGGGCTGACAGGACACATACTTCAATCACTTCCACGCAAGCATCTTCATGGTCCTTCAATGAAGCCAATAGGCGGGCCGCAAACTTGGCAATTTTCGGATTTTCTCCGAGCACAAATCGCATTATGCGGTCTAGCGTTCGTCTGACGCGTCGAACAATCATGTCAGTAAAATAGCTCAAGAAAGAGTAAAGAAGCATACTTGTCCAATGCCGCTTGGGATTCATCAGCTTTCGCTACAGCTGCGAGTGCATGCATGCCAACCTCCACCAGAACCACGTTCCTTTCATCTGCAATCGCTTTGGTGAGTTCGCTGATATGAGGTTTATAGAGATTGGGACAATGTTTCGATATAAAAGTCAAAAGTTGTTGGGCATGCTTCGACGACGGAGCTGACTTCTGGACTCTTTTGATGAGGGTCGGAACGGACGACTGGTTAACGATGCGGAGCGTTGCGCGACGAAGAAATATAGTCATCGTCGAGAGGGTGGATCCGAGCGAGTGTTCCACGCGTCGTAGGAACTCACTTGAGGCTTTCACGATGCTCTTCAGATCGGACTGCGGATCCATACACGTTTTGAGTAACTTGTAGAGCCTATTTTCGTTTGCCTTGGCAAAGTCATGCATATCCTCGGCTGCTTTCAAGGGATCGGGAAATTGACCTAATACGCAGTGTTAAAGAATTGTATAGAACCCCGAAATTCACGTACGGGCCAAGTGCTTGACCACGTTATTTAGTCGCTGTATGATTGACTCTTCGTTTTCGTCAATCACACCACCCTAGCACGCCCCGGGTAAAGAAAACTACGAGAGACGTCTGCGGAGAGCTTACGTTGTTCTGTATACATGCTTGCAAATAATGGTCATACATGGTCGGGCGACTATGCACGATATCGATTTTTGTTGCTCACGAGGAAATTGATCGACGCACTTTGCTTTGATCCCACTCATATTCAGAATTGTGTTGATGCCAAGGTCATCTAGATGCTGCATAATATTGAGCAAATGATCCGTCCAAGCTACCTCGTCAACCTCGACATTTCTCGATGTAGAGGCGGTAGTAGTGGAGGACGAAGGTAACGGAAGAACACAATCAGCAATGACTTGCTCTGCAGCAGCTTTGACCTCGGACGTCATATTGGAGATGTGCAAGATCTCATTGGGAATCCACCCAAAATGTCTGACTGCGGAAGAATCGCCGTTTTCGCTGGATGTGAATGTATTAGGGGATAACGCTCATGTGAGGAAAGGACGTACATCTCCGGATACGCAAGGCTATACAACTTGCCAAGCGCAGTCATGGCCTCTACGCGGACAGCATGTTTCTTGTCCATTCCACGACTGGCAACTGCCCGAAGCTGTGCCTCTGAGACATAGTGGAGCGCAGTTTCGTAATCGAGCTGAGAATACACTTTGCAGACCGCGGCACGAACTTTCTCGTCGGGATCTAGTAGTTTGAGCTGAAGTATTTCTATTCAAGAACATGTCAAGGGCGTCATCTACAGGTCCCGAGATAGGAGCTTGCCTTCGACAGTCTCTCTATGCTCAGGCAGGTTCAAGAGTAGTCCCCTAGCGCCTTCTACGAGTTTCAGTCGGACTGCCGCTGCCTTGTCGTTTTTGCGCATCAGCCACACGCTCCATGTCGTTGGATACTTTTTGATGAGGTCAGAGCCACCCTTGTCTGCAAACATCTCTCCGAGTGCTTGGGTTACGATTAACCTCACTTGAACTTGGTCCACACGGAGTTCTTCCTCGAGTTGTGGTATTACGCTGTGTAGCAAGGAAGGACACGACTTGCTAAGTTGCTTGACGAGATCGTGTGCACCACGTATTTCATCAAAGTCGCTCTCCGAGTCAAGGTCGCGTGAATTAGTGACGATGATGTCAGTAAAGTATTGACAGACGTGACGTTGCAACTTGTCCGATGTCGCGTTGCAAATCTGCACTGCGAGTCTGTAGGCAGGCTGATCGAAACGCTGATGGGGTATAATGAACGATGAAGCATGTTCCGTGTGCTTCACGACTTACTGTATTCTTGTCCAGGAACTGTGCCATAACGGTATCCAAGACGTCGGTTGGGAGGGACTGACACTCGTCAATGAGGGCGACGAGGATGTCGGCAATAAATAACTCTATCTTTTTCGCAAGGTCGCGCCGCACGAGGCCGAAGAAGTCGCGAAAGATTTCGGACATGAGTTCGTCGGCATGCGGAAGATCACACACGAGCACCACGCTCTTGACGGTAGAGAGGGACTCGAGGAGGTGGAAGTACTCGTTGTAATACGGAGCATCGGTGCCCTTGAGCCCGGCGGAGAGCTGCCTGAAGAAGAACTGAAAAATGTCCTTGAGTTCGTTTTGGGTATAAGGGGCGTCCGGTGCGTATAGTCTGAGGATGTCCGCAAGACAGCACGCGGTGTAAGCCTTGACGCCTCTGTCTTTGTGGAGGAGGAGGGAGGTATTGATGAGTTGCGAGCGCACGGACGAGAGGGAGTTCACGTCGACGAACTCCTGGTCGAGCTCGGCGAGTTCGGTATGGAGGGCCTTGAGTTTCTTGAGGAGCGTGTCGGTGGAGAGAGACTTTCCGACGATCTTCTCGTTGAATGTCAGCTTTTTCGAGGGCGCATCTGCGGTGCGCGTTTGAGCCACCATCGTCGTGGGCGTCGAGAGAGACGGCGAGCGGCGCTGGAGAGTGTCGGGTTGGCCGTCAACGCGTCCGAGCGCGTCTGGTACACAATCGGACCCTGAGCCGATCGGAGATTAATATATATTCAGAGTCCGAAAGTCTGCCGTGACCCGGCACATTCGGCGAGAAGGTTAACTCTGAGAATTGAAACTCCGTTCAACTCGGCCGCAGACGATCCGTGCCTCGAGGCGAGCTACACGCCAGCGCCTCAAGTAGACCTTTTTGTTAATTCCACGACGAGATCCAGTCATGACCTCGCAAACCCTGCCACAAAAGGAGCGCAAGCTCTTCTCAGAACTCTTGCAGGCGTACGAACATAAGCACCTATCGAAGGGACGGAAAATCGCTGACCAGATCCTCAAGAAATACCCGCAACATGGAGGTGAGTTCGTCCCGTCACTCTCTGGCTGTGTCTTCTATCTGACTTGCCATAGAAACCATGTGCATGAAGGGCCTCGTAATGGTTCATCTCGGCGAGCGCGAACCAGGCATAGCACTGATCAAGGACGGCATGCGCAAAGACCTTCAATCGCATATATGTTGGCACGTCTGGGCCCTCGTACAAAAGGGAGAACACAATTACGAAGAAGCCCTGAAATCTTATTCGATGGCGCTCAAGATCGACAAGGTGGACAAACTCAGGTGACATATCTGCTCATCACATTGACCTCGAGAATTATAGGACAACTTCAACATCATTCGAGAAACATCGATTCTCCAAACACATACCCGCCAATACGACGCGCTCGTTGAGTCGCGTCTCCACATGCTTCGTTTGCGTCCTTACTCACGCGTCCACTGGGTCGGCGTCGCCCTTGCGCACAAGCTAGCCGGTAATGCGGCAGAAGCAAGACGTTACTTGGATCATATGGAAGGTTTCTTGCGGGTATGATCTGATCCATCGTCGTGTCATTTTTACCACTCAACTCGCATCCTAGAACATTCCCGTTCGTGATCCAGAGTACGGGGAGCTAGTTTTTTTCCATATCCGACTACTGGAAGAGCTGGAAGATTGGCGGGAAGCGTTGGCCATGCTGGATAATAAGTCAAAGGATAGAATGTTGGTTGATCGACCGGCAGTCGCAGAATGCAGAGGTGAGCAATAATTGATCACCTATCCTCGGTCCGCTGACCCTGTCTATAAGCTCGTCTCTTCGGAAAATTGAAGTCGACTCCCGACGCAGATAATGCACAAAAGGAGGAATGGACAAAGGCAGCTGAAGAAGCATGGAGAGAACTGATTGACCGAAATCCCGACAGTCAAGACTATTACAAAGGTTTTCTTGCCAATGCTGGCGTCGATCTTGGTAACGCGCGCAATACTTCCTTCTTTCGGCGTGGCCTTACGCCATGAAAGATAGCCTGACTGACGAGTCACGAACAAAAGCCCTTGACATTCTCGAGGAGTTCTCGCTCAAGTACCCAAAGGCGAACACACATCAACGGCTGGCTCTGACTATTGCAGAGAGTAAGCCAGGATTCCATTGGAAACTAAATCTTTCAAACTGTTTGCAGGCGAAAAGTTCAAGGAATTAGTGAAGCCCTATCTGGAGCACGCACTTCAGAAAGGGATACCGTCGCTCTTTGGCGACGTCAAAAGTCTTTATGCAGATCCGTTCAAGTTACGGTCGATCCAGGACGCCGTCGAAGATATTCGTTCCAGTGTCTCGCCCAAAGATCAGGTGGAAGTTTCAACAATTCCGGATCCCACAGAATATCTCTGGACGCTTTACTTCCTTGGACAACATTACTCCTACCTTGGACAACACGAAAAGTCGCTGGAGATTCTCCACACTGCGATGGAGCATACACCG
>JBBPLY010000016.1:72940-108840 GCA_038090035.1 Xerocomus nothofagi | reverse complement strand
GACATTGCCCGAGCTGTATATGACAAAGGCGCGAGTGCTGAAGCGTGGGGGAGATCCGTACGGTGCCGTGCGTGCCATGGACGACGCTCGGAGACTGGATGGACAAGATCGGTATGTGAACACCAAGTCGGGCAAATACCGTCTGCGCGCGGGGATGATCATCGAAGCAGACGAGGTCTTGGGGTCGTTCACCAGGGTTACCATTCTCGCGCGTGCCGTCCGCTGCTGTGTCGCTAACCGCCTCTTCAGAAAGGCGCACCTCCCGCCGTAGACTTGTTAGAGATGCAAGCCCTTCATTACCTTACGGAAGTTGGCGACGCACAGAGACAACTGGGAAAGTATCACCATGCGCTCAAGACGTACTATTCTATCCAAAAGGTACAAGCTTCGCTGTCTGATACGCTTGGTCGGCGCTGGAACTTGCCTTTAGACGTTCCACATTTTCCGCGAGGAGCAATACGACTTCCACATATATTCGATTCGTATCAACATGCTTCGTTCTTACCTGGCGTGCGTCGATGCCACCCCCGCTTGCTCGAAGTCATGAATGACTTTTCTCACTTTTACAGAATGTTGGAATGGGAAGACCGTCTCCCCTCTCACCCTACATATATACACGCTGCGGTGTGGAGCGCCCGAGTAATACCACACTCTTACGCAAGGATCCTACACTAACGGGTTCGTCGCTAGATATGGATTCTGCTCTACGACGATCCCTCGATAATCAAATCCCTACAGCCGCCGGGTAAGGCATCCAACCCCTCGTGCCATGTCTTCTTATTCACCGATCTTCCATAGCAGAACCTTCGGGCGAAGTATCCAAGAAAGCGATGAACAAGGCAAAGAAGGCGGCGCATAAAGCGACGGTCGAAACCTGGCAAGATTACGACGACACTAGCGCACAAAAGGGTGAATTCTGGCATCGTTCTTATGATTTCCATGTGTACCATATCACCTTCCGGTTGATAGTGCGGGGACCGGTGAAACCGAACGAAGACAAGGGGCTTGAGGCACCGCCGACCAAGGATGACGATCCAGAGGGTCTGAAACTGATCGTGACGGAGGATCCGTTGGAGCAAGCGAGCAAGTTCCTTGGGTCGCTAGGAGAATTTGGGAAAGACAATATAGACGTCAACGTGACCTTGTTTGACGTGGGAATACGACAGAGTGCGTATTTCGAATGGGGGTTTCTCTGACGATGAGTATTTACATTCTTTTATAGAAAAGTACTTGAAAGCCGTGCAAGCCCTTCGTCGGGCGCACGCACGCGATCCACACCATCCCGACGTGCACGTCCGCATCGTGGAATTGGTAAAGGGTGAGCAGTCCCCGGGGTTCATACCGACACGTTTATCAATGCGAATTTTGGTTGCAGCGGCTGACGCAGCCGACGTCGCCGAGCCGATCAAGTCAGCTTTCAATGAAGCCGTGGCTGCGTTGAAGCCCGCCGAAGTCTCGTTGGACGTTTTCAATTCGCAATACCTACAGCACCACTCGTCGTCTGCTCCCGCGATCCTCGCTTCTGCCAAGGTGTCTCGCGAATTGGATGCATCGAGGGAAGAGGTCGAGAACCTGTTGTTCACGACGCTCACGGACGACGTGCAGCTCCATCTCAATGTTTGTTGATCTTTCGCGATTTTTGGATTTCACTGTCGCTGACGGACGGGGTGCATCGCAGGACGCACAGGAGATCTTGACCTTTCTCCAACGCATACAATCGCCACGTGTGGACGAGTTCCGGATAGCATGCGATGCCAAGTTTACGCTGAGCAAAGTGTTCAAGAGTGCGGAGGAGCAGGCTGCGTTGAGACGACAGTGCATCGATCCGAGGGACGAAAACGAGGTCGAGACCGTGTTTTGAAGAAGACCCGTCGTTACATCTTTTTGTGTAGGTTTGATCCAGAAAAGACGCTTGTCGCGCGTTGCGAACGTTCAGGGCAGGTTATAACTTGGGGTAGCGTGGGAATAAGAGTCGGAGGATGCCGATGGCAGATGAATGGTGGTGTATCGAACGAGAGTCGATCGACAACGCTCAAGACATATTGGGAGAACATGGTAAGTCCAGTCTCTGACATGTCGATGGCCGCCTTTGTTTTCGTGTTGGGGACGCACTCGATGTGAGGGAAAGGACGATGAGATGGGGCGGATGGCAGTACGTTCGGATGGATAGGATCGGTGTTCGCCCGTACGCAAACGCCTTTTCGTCTCCTCCTTCTCTGCCTCTTGGTGTCGCAACCCAAACGGAACTCGCTCATCACCGTTCGTGGTAACAGACCAAGAAAAGAAGAAACGGTGGTCGCAACAAGAAGGGTCGTGGCCACGTCGGATTCGTCCGTTGTTCCAACTGCTCGCGATGTGTCGGCAAAGACAAGGCGATCAAGCGTTTCACGGTGCGGAACATGGTCGAGAGCGCGGCCGTGCGGGATATCAGCGAAGCGAGCGTTTATCCTGGTGAGTCCTTTTCTTCTGAGCTGGAACGACGTCTGACTCGGTTTTCTCTGGCGAAGAATACGTTATTCCCAAATTGTACATTAAAATTGCATACTGCGTCTCGTGTGCGATTCACTCGCATGGTAAGACGTTTGGGATGGGGTTTGAGACGAGTCGCTGACGACGTTGGACAGTGGTCCGTGTACGATCACGCGAGGGCCGTAGGAACCGTGCCCCGCCGCCGCGCGTTCGTTGGAAGGACGGAAAAAAGGTGAATCCGGCCGTCGCAGCAGCCGAGGACGCGAAAGCGGCGGCAGCAGCAGGCAAGGCATGAAACGTCTGTATGGTCTCCTATGCATACGTAAACAGATAAAACGCTGTGTTTCGCGTACTTGGTCTCTTGAGCGACGGTCGGTTGAGCGTCACTGCCACTTTTGGAGGACGTGCACAGCAACGTGGTTGGAGGCTGCTCACAGCTTTGTCCGAATGAGATAGGGGTCGTAATTCAGAGATCTCGAGATCGGGCGTGGTTTTTGATGGACCGGGATGAACGGAGCCGTGCCGGACGGAAAGTCTCCGGATGCCCGAATTGGGTGGGGTTGGGATTCTCGCGTGTCTGACGCGGCGACGAAGGCGTGCGAACGACTTGTCTGATCGGGCTGTCAAGTGAGCCGACGAAGATGGAGATTAGTCCCTAGCCCATACAAATACCCGCGCCCGTTCCCCGACCGACCCCAGCGTAGCATGTCCTGGCATCTCCTCCCCACCGAACTCCACCTCGCCATCGTCCAGCTCCTCCCCAAACACGCCGTCTGTGCACTCTCCTCCACTTGTACCCCCGCCCGCACCCTCTGCCTGCCCGCGATCTTTGCCAACGTCGCCCTCCCCTCCGTCGCATCGCTCTACGCCTTCGTTCGTCATGTCCCCCCCGAGTACGGCGCATACGTCAGATCCCTCTCCATCTGCACCAAACACGACCCCGATGCCACAGGGGTAATCCCACCCACGGACCCCCTCCTCTCCCTCCTCCTCTCCTGCTCCCGTCTTCACCATCTCTCCCTCTCCCTCGCGTCCTCTTTCGATCCAGAAAAGATAGTCCCCGCCTTTGCGCGTCTCGTCCACGTACACTCGTTCGAGATCAGCGCTTGGGGAAGAGAAGACGTCAGTCCCGTGTAAGTCGTCGACAGCTCACTCTCGACCCATCTCATCTCTTTCCGAATAGCTCCGAACGTCTCGTCGTCGCCCTCGCCGCCTCCCTTCCCTCCCTCTCCCGTCTCTCCCTCTCTCGCATCACCCGATCAGCTATTCACGTCGACCCCTGTGACGTCCCATACGATGTCCCCATCGTCACCAACGACTTTGACGTCCCTCCCCATTCCTTTTTGGGCAGCGATCTCGCACTCCCCAGTCTCCTACGTCTCCCCACCCTCCGTACCCTCGAAATCCGTGACACGTGGCTAGGCTGTGACGCAAAAACAGACATCCACTCCCCAACCTCTCCCTTGCACGAGCTCGTGCTCACGGGCAGCATGTATTCTACCGATACCCAGTCCGAATCCCAGGCCTGTACCGCATGGCTTCACGCCTGTCCATCCCTGCGCTCACTCGAGCTTGGAACCACTCTCGCCCCACTCCCAGAACACGTTCAACCACCTCATCCCTCATCCCTCCCTCGTCTCTCACACGTACACATCAACGCCTCCCGCATCATCGTCGACGAACTGTCACCCACCTTGGACGTCCTGAAACCATGCGGCATCGAATCCATCTCGATTGCTTACGAACAAGAACCCCATATGGCAGTGGAAGGCGCTGCGCTGAAAACCCCTCTTGAAGAAGATTTCGCGCGCGAATGTGCTCTCGACGATCTCCAAGATTGGTCCACAGCCATCGAGGCATTCTTGCTCGATCGCCCAAGCGACGAGTGGAGCACACTATCGCGCGTCGACGTATCACTTGCACAGGATATTCACGCTTCATGGGATCTCTGATTCGTTGTCTCTTTTTCATCTTCTAGGTTGTTTTTGGGGTTTGATTGGAGCATATACCATATACCACTTTCTTCTTTTCCTCGTCGTCGGTCCCTGTATCAAGGCTGTACGATGATTCTGATGATGACAATTTGATGACGTCTTGCATACATGTCTGTAAACAAACGCTCCAATTCCTGCGGAACGAACCCACGGTGTCAATCTCGGCTGCCAATTCCATCAAACATCACGTCCACTGACACTTCGATCAGTGGTATGATGTGCGTGTATCCTAGTAGCATACGGTAGCTGCACCGTCGGATCAACAACCCCATCCGCGATGATCGAACGCCGCCCTACCGTGGGTGCACCAACCAGAATGTACTGATTAGACCTCCATATCATTCCGAGCGCATCAGTCCTCCCACGTCGTTTCGAAGACGATGCGATGGACGAGGGATGCCATTCTACGCCGGAAATTCCGTAGGCTACGTTACGAACGCACTTCGGGAACACCCGCCGTACTTAAGACCCCCGTAACTGCGTGAGTGGGGCACTGGGGCATCGATCGGCGCGACGGGGTTAATGCACCGTCAGATACTTTCGGAGTCCTGCTCCGGATATTCCCGAGAGATGCGGAGTCTCTGCCTATGAACAACGGCTGTGATATTATAGCCCTCTTCGAAAAGGAGTTGGCCGTCGCATACAATAGAGGCAGACGAGCCGAGGAGGCGCTAGCCATGCATGGCTATAGCCAATAGTACCACGTCGTTTAGTACGACATGCACGACTCGGAAGGACCGGTCGGCCGATTTCATTTTGTTTATAAAAACAGCTTACCTTCGAGCGACTCTTATTTTTTTATCCGTCTATTAATATTGCTCGTTTGCTCGTTTGAACCAGAGGGATCCTTGGAGAGCGGCTCGCCACCAGGACCTGGCCCCAATGGCGTTTTCCCAACGTCTTAAGACGACCGCCCGCGTTGCCAAGTGGCCGTTCGCCTAACCCATATCCAGTGTCTCTGCTAGCGGCCAGCGCGAACGGGCCGACCCCTCTAAACGACGAAGATTTCAAAACATGCGGACCGAATCGTAAACCGACCCTTTTGGACAGCCTTCCATATGCTCGTCGCCCTAATACTCTCTATATATACCTCACGTTTCACTCTGCGGACCTCCGATGCGAGCACGACCCTAGGTAGTACTAGTAATTTCCTTGGCGTCTACGGGCCGGATCCGATTCCGAAGCGGCGAGGGGTTCCGACAACGCTGCTATATATGTCAAGGTACGGACCGGCGAGGAATGCGGAAAGAAAAACCTACATAACCAAACGCCAGAGCGGCGAGACGTATGGCATATCTACCGTGACCCCCGCTCGAAAACATGTACGAGGCACGGCAACACATCAAACGAGGGCAACGAAGCGATCACGTTCAAGTGTTCAAGAGCAACTTGGGCCTCGTTCTTGTCCAAGCGGTCGTCTCCATCTGTAACCTCGCCACTTCGTATTTCATGTCAAGATCATGTCCTTGTCTACGATACATCAACGCAATGTTTTCGTTGTCCGTGTCCTCCTCGACAAGACACAGCTTCGTGGCAGTTCCTGCATCTCATCGATGCATCACCAACCGAAAATCTGATCTTACTTGATCCTAATCTCAAGCTCAAGTGCGGACCCTAGTAAATCAAGGAGCACGTGTCCCTTCCAACGTCAAGGTTTCAACGACCAGGAGACCTGTTTACGATACAAGCATAACATACGGGTCATTTGTTGCGGATTACAAGGGAGTGAAAAAGCATGATGCGGAACGAGAGGAAGCAATATGCAAATCCATAGCAAAGTGCGGGATCTCGAGAATGCGACCAGAGCAATAAGAAAAAAAAATTGCAAAATAGAAGCAAAGAAGAAAGCTTTTTGTTCTCAAGTCCATGGTGTCAAGAAACATCGGAAGGCAGTCAATGCCAACCGTGGAAAAAGCAGGAGAAGATCGTGATCTGTCGTGAAGCCTACGCCACAGTGGTGGGGTAGTCATACTTGGAATGGAACCGGAGATGGAGTCAACGAAAGCCGTTTAGTCTCTGAGCAAGCGCATGCACAACGTTTTCAGGGAGTCCAAATTCTCTGGCGAGTACACCGTACGGCGACTCAGCGGGAGACAGGTCCCACATGACCGGCATGAGAGGTTGGACGTGGGTCGGAGGATAGTGAAGTTGCGCAGAAAAGGCAGAAGTGTAAGCCCTGTGGATTGTTGTCAAGGTTGCGATTTGTTCCTCTGTAAATACTTTGAAAGAACAAAGTCAAATTCAGTGCACGAGTGGAGCGCTGCTTAAGCTCACCCCGGCAGTTAATAGCGGTTTCTGAGAGCTCGTTGAGTAACTCGGGTTCATCATGAGGAATAGATTGCCGGTAACGTGCCCCAAGGATATCAAGTGCAGCTACAACGAAAAATTAGCCAGTGTGGGGCAGCAGGGATCAGGACCCTTACTATGGGTGATGTCTGCAAAGTCCAGTTGGTCAGCAGAGATACGAGGACGTCAAGGAATACACCAACAGAACAGCGAATCACTAATCTTAACTTCCCAAAAGACTCTACTGTCGACATCCACCGGGAACTTCGACAGGATGCTAATAAGTAAATGGAAGGGAAGGGATGCCACCTTCAAGAAATGAGACTGGATAACGCACCGTGTCAACGAGCAGCGATGTGTGAAAAAATCTTTACTTACATCAGGGCGTTGGATGAGATTTAGCAACGAATCAAGCTCCGCCTTTGCAATTAGACACGGCAATTCATCTCGCAAACCAGAGATAGACGGCCGAGAACCATTCCAATCGCCCTTCCATGATGGGAATAGCTGGCAGGAAGAGTTAAGTTTGACAGCATTATCTAGCAAAGTAGACATACCGCATGCATAAGCTCACTTTGGCTGCTGAGGGTGAGGGTGACCCCCCGCGCCCGCTTCCCTTTTCCAAGTACAGAGTTTTGGACTGATCGAAGAGCTGCTCTGGCGATCTCCTCCGTAGCAACCTCAACGTAGGCATGGCTGCAGGTCTTCCCTCGATGGTCCAAAAGTATGTGAACACGGATTATGGGATGCCTCAGCCAATCAGCAACAACAGGAGGGGTAATGTCCTGGTGACGAATTGTCAGCTCTAGAGGGAAACCATGTTTCGGGTGAACCCACCCAGGGAACATTGTCAATACGAAGAACAATATTCTCTGCTCTTTGCGCTGGAGGGGCAGGGGATAAAGTGGACAAGTGGCGCATCTGTGGACTACAGAGAGACATGGTGCTCATCAAGGAGCGCAGAGGGCTGGGATCAAATGTACTCGGCAGGAGCGCAGGTTCGCCTCGAACCGATCGTTGTCGCAACGGTGAAGATGCGATATCTGAAACCACAGGGAAACGTCTCTGGCTGACGGTGGATGCTGAAGCATCGTCGTCCGAGGCAGTTTGTAACTCAAAATCATTGACGAACGTCTTGCAGACGGCACAATGAATATCTTTCTCGCCCACGATGTTGAGAGCACTCGTCATGCAAGCGGAACAAAGTGGATGTGCGCAGGGCACAAGAACTGCCATCCGATCACCCGTGCATCCACAGACAGAGCAGACCGTGTGCGGCGACGTGGGGGAAGAAATGTTGAACATCTCGGAATACGGACTTTGAAGATGCTGTGGGACGGATTCCGTGATCGTCGACAGCCCAGAGCCGTTGAAAGGGTCTTGTAGGACCAACGTTTGAGGTGCGGAGGAAAAAGATTGTGGGTACGGTTCAAAAGCATTCTCATCGATGTCAAACAGCTCAGTGGATACCTAGAATTGGTAGGGTACATGAGTCACAGCAGAATTAATTGAATATATGGCGGATTAAAGCACCTGTTCGAAAGGGGGGCGGCGGCGCGTGTGAGCGGGATCCGTCATACTTCCTTTGAATTTCAATTGGCTAGTGTTTGTAGGTTTAGGTGGCGGTGTGTTCAAGATCCCGAGGGCTCGCCTTGCTGGCGTCCTGTGTGCATGTGTGGAAGCCGGGGAACACATCGGCTGGATACTCGATTGCGTACGAGATCGGCGGTGGTTCGGAAGGAAAGGGGGGCAAAGCGAAGCTGTGCGGGGGTTCATCAGTGACAGCTCGAATTGGGAGGCTCTTCGTATATGGCTAACCTTCTTCGTTTGCAAAGGGCGCTGAACTCACATCAGATGGTGTAAGGTCGCTAGCTGTGAACGTGTATATATGCGTTCAGAAGCGGAGGTGCGTCACCGTCAGAGCAACCCAGTGGCACGAAATGATCGGAATTGCGATGCGGATAGGAAATGGAATAGTGTGAGCGATCAATCCACTTAAAGGAGCGCATATACGCACCTTCGTCGTCACCAAAGCTTGAGTCCTCGGCAGTAGCTACCTTGATACCATTTTCGTTAGCGCGTGAGCGCCAGTTCGCAGCAATACTTGCTAAACTCTCGTCGGCTAACTGGGGGGTCACATTTTCAGGAGAATGAATGATAGGAAATCGCTTGAAGCTCGCTGCAGAATCTGGTGTATTGACCGGTGAGCTTGAATTTGTTGAAAACGAACGGAGGCTGAGAGGTGTATAAGGTGTGGAAGTAGTGCTCGCTGAGGTGACCGGTGACCGATAAAGGGTCTTTTGAGGGCGAATTATGCGCTGTGGAGTTACCGGAAGCCCCAAGGTACGCTCCATTCTGTTAAGGCGAATGGCAGCGGGAGACGTTGGTGCAGATGCGGGGACTAGAGGGACAGAAACAGAGTGCTTATGCATGACGGCCGTTGGTACCTAGGCAGAAAGATATGAGTAAAAAAAAAAAAGGTCGTGATAAGTACGGTGACACGTTACAAGGACAGCGCAAAGTTACCTTGAACTGACTGGATATTGAACAGCAAAAGACGGATGGCGATATGAAGGAGATAGAAGGCAAGGCAAGTTCTCTTGAGGTGGCTCGGAACACAGAAAAAAAAACTCTTGATAGAATACGTATCGGTGAGGCTACAGATATTGGATGAGTCTTCTCGACAGTGTTTCCTTGAGGACGGCGATGGATGATTGAGGCGGCCTACCGAAATAATGCTAAACGTGAAACGCAACAAGCTTTGGAATAGAAAGCCAATCGTGGGAAGTCTCTTAAAGAGCGCGTCGCGTAACAGTCACGTGCAAGCAAAGCAGTCTCCGTGTGTCCAGTCGTAATGCAGCGGTTAGGACTCGTGTATTATGACTGTAGGGTGTTTGGAGAATACCCGGAGCCCGCTGTAGGCTCTCCGACCCATTAATTTGTGTTGTATTGCACATCATCAAATTGCCATGCCAATTCAGTGTACATCCGTTGACAACAATTATTTGTTACTCCAAATTCGCTACATGACCGTGACAACAACAACTGGTTCCTTCCTCCCAAGCTCGGTGCTCAGTTGGCCATGTACTCGGGGCGTTTTGCCTCGTTCTTTCCTTGTCGTGTTTAGGGCGGCCACTTTCGCTGTCTATAGATAGTGAACGAATAGGGTAAATGGGCGCGACGTGCCCTCTTTTCTTCTCCGGTCTGGATCCTGGCTGCTGTGAGCTTGTGTGGTTCCTTTACACACCTTATCGACATCGCCAAGGACTGGTATCTGGCCTTTCCTCATTTCCAGCACCTGCCACGGCCATTTGGACCCATTCGCGGGGCCATTAAAGCTGCGAATGAATACCAGAAACTCTCGTGTTTATCGGGGATGGCATCGGCTGACGATCTTAAATGGGGAGCGTCTTGAGGTGATCAGCCGAGGGAGGCTAGTCGGAGGGATATCAGAATGCCAAGTTGGTCGGGTCTTGATGTGCATTATTCCAAATGCATAGCACTGAAACCTGTATGAATATGTAGTCCGTCATGTGGATGGAAGGAGGGCGGAAGAGGATGGCCTTGACAACTGTGTTTCCTCTATTTTCCACCTCGCATATGGGCGCGTCTTACGATCACAACCGCCGTCCAGCTGCGATCGGCCATGATATTTATTTCCCTACTCTTTGCACAAACAGGGTCGGAAAAACTGCTTGTATGCCAGTGGTGGTCCTCCTGTGTGGGAAGAAGGTTCTGCGGCGACCATAGTTGCATTCGAATGCTTCTGAAAAGAATTACTTACTTGGAGAGCAAAGACCTTGGATGGTTAGATCATATCCGCGTGAATTATGACATGGTTAGAAACGGAGTGCTGTGGATGACATGACCCCTATGATTATGTAATTTAATGCCAAGTTAATTGTGTCCACCGCCGTCCATCCAGCACCCTCGACGACGACACCGCAGTCTATCTTTACTCCAAGGGACCCCGTCGCCTACATTGCTTCTTGAATCCTGCCCAAGGGAGGGCTAGTCACTGACCAACGTCGAACATTCGTAAATCACTTCAATGACAGTAAGTCCACACTTTCGTGAGTTCCTCCTTCTGCTTTCACTATTTCTATGCGTTGGTATTAATCGTCGAATTACATGATCTGTTACGAGTCGTTCAGTCGTTCGAGAGAGGGAACTCGCCAACTTTTTCCCGAGGAATGCTTCGCCATGTCTGCCCCTCCATTTCGTCTGTAACAGATAAGGCAGGTGAAGAGGCACGTCGACTGCACTTTGCTGAAGAACAATGGGAAAAGTCTTCGACTCTCCGCTACGCCGGAAGGCTTTCGTACCAACACACTCTGACGCGATGCAGATAGCATAACCTTTCTTCTAACTCAACCACGTGCTTGCGACTCCCTAACCCATTTCATCTGCTTCACAGGTCGATTCCGCTCTACGGCCCATTCGGCGGCATACTCCCATTGCCAACCCTGAACCGATATCTTCACCATGCTTCACGTTCGTGCACCGTTGCACCACAAAGTTTCGTCTCAAAACTGGTCTACGAATGATCGACCGGGCCAAATAGGGATCAATCGGTAATGTGAGATTTAGGAAGAGGGCGGGGGATATATATGGAGGTCGATGTTTCTTTGCAGCTCACTGTGCAAGCCGGCATGCACCACCATTAATACCACCCATCCGAGTCTTTTCTCACTCTTTCATTACCTTCTGAGGCCAGTAGGATTCCGCACCCATTATTCCTAATGATATGACAGACCCCCTTGTGGGTCCGAGCACCTGTCCACCCAACAGATACGCATAGACCCTACGACATTTGTCTTCGTATCTCGCGAATCGCAGCATCAAAAACGGCCAGCGGAAGCGGTGAACCGGCGGAGCGTGACCTCACCAGGGCATTCGCGCGATTGGAGTGGCAAAGGGCAAGGGCCCTACAGGCACGTTAAATTGTCTTGCATAAGATACAATACTCC
Organism: Xerocomus nothofagi; assembly: GCA_038090035.1. Taxonomy (NCBI): domain Eukaryota; kingdom Fungi; phylum Basidiomycota; class Agaricomycetes; order Boletales; family Boletaceae; genus Xerocomus; species Xerocomus nothofagi. The sequence continues at coordinate 97,121 of JBBPLY010000016.1, read as the reverse complement.
AACACGGGACATAGTTTTTTTTTTTTTTGGTAAAGAAACCTATATCAGCAAGGACAAACTCTCATATACTGAACCGAGTTCTTGGTGAGGTTACAGGTTTCCATGTTGGTGGCTTCTCCGCCCATGTCCATCAAACGGGCAAGTCGCGGCACGTGCGGAAGGACATCCACCCGCATCTCAACACACACAGTACGCTCACAAATGACGTCCCTCCCATTCACGTATGACGGTCATTAATTACCATGGCATTTTCATAGCTTCCTTAAAACAGTGGTGAACGCAAGCATGGCGATAGCACCAGCCATGAATCCTGTAGCAAAACTCGGGCAGTGCCCGAATGCCAACGCCTGTGAGTCAATCGCCATTTCCTCTTTTCTGTGACGCATCATAGGCCGGGTATCTTTGTCAAAATGACTTTGAGGGGTCATGCAGAGAATAGCATCTGGGGCTGTGGATAGGCCGGGTAGACAATCCAGAGAGCGCATGTTTTTCAGGAGCCAGTATTCACGGAGAGACATGCGAGCTGGACTGACAGCTTTCGCCTCGTAGTCGCTGGCATCGCAAGGGGGAATGGGTTGCTGTTCGGATCGCTCTTGGTCATTCGAAGCGGCTAGCGATCGGTCACGAGTTTCAAATTTGTCAAAAGCCCTGAGGAGCTGTGTACGATGTATCACGAAGTCGTACAGCGGGACTGCGTAGCCGCAGGACTAAGTAATCACGGGCGCAGGAAGCCACGCTACGGTAAGTAACCCCCGTGGTAGCATGTGAGCGAGTAGTACGTACCGTGCCGACTTGGTACACGTCAACGACGATGGCAGCGCGTGAGCCTGGCTTTCGGGTTTCTGCAGGGATCAGTGCGTTGTATTCGGGCGTGCCGTATTCGTACACGGTACCTTCAATGTTACTCAGCACGATCAGGGACCCAGACCAAGCACAGTTCTGGCGGTAGAGGAACTTACCGGCACCAAAGAGCCTCAGGATCCTCGGGGGACCTTCGAAGGCCGAAAACATAATGGTAATCCGGCCGTTTTCACGAATGTGCGAGATAGTCTCTATGCCTGAGAGCGCATGATCAACTGATTATCCTGCGCTCACTTGCTGAATTTTACACCGTACCGCTCCCGGACAGATCCTCGTACCAGACTTGCTTCGAATTAACCACATGGAAGGAATCTGCTGTCCCTTTCGGTGAGACATTGATATGGCCTTGGATACTGAGGGGAGCCGAGGCGACCCAAAACATGTGTTGTTTCTGGATCCATTCAAAGAGCCATTCAGGTATTTCGTCGTAGTACTTGGCCATGGTGCAAGGACAAGGGTGTGCTCTGGGCGCAAAGTTGGAGCATGACTCATGTCCATTTCTGAAAGGGAACTTCGGAGAATCGGAGATAGATGTTGCTCACGGCGTGTCCCCGAAACATGGAAGCGTGCGCGTGATTGGCCATGTGCATGAGGACGCGCACACGGACATCAGCAAAAGTGGCGACATCTAGCTAGACGATACTAGGACTGCCAGACCTGGCGGTCCTTGCCCGGGACTACTCTTTCTTGCACGCGCTCCAATGTCTTGCAAGTAATGTGCCATCGTGCTAGATGTAAATATATATATTTGCCTAGCAAGGCCTTGCCTAGGGCATGCAAGACCTCGTACGTCGCACACCTACTAGCCGATTTCCCCTTTACTTGCTACTAGATCACCCTGCTAATCACGTCACATCACATGTTTTATTATTAGTGTGCAATACAATACAATGCAGTGTGGGTTGGGTGGATGTGAGCGGGGTAAGAAAGTTCGTCGAGACTGCCCGAGCATGGTCTCACGCAGGAGGCACTGGCAGGGTGGAGAGTTGGGGAGTTGGGGGGGGGGGCATGCGGTGGAACGAATTGAATGGCTTGGAGAGCGTGCAGCCAATCGGCCGGTTACTGGTGGCCTCAGCATCGCTATGTACTCCCGACGTGGCTGTGTTGTCAGCGGTAAGTTCATCTTGTAATATCCTCTCCCCCTTGAGCTGGTCACTTGGGGACTCGGATTTGTCTGGTCGTAGCATGGATTTGCTGGGTGATAGTCGTATGTGCCATGGTACGTCGCAATCATCCTCCGCAGTGCACTGACCGTTTTTATCGATTGCCGTTGTTGATCGGCCATTACTAGGTCCGTCGGGGGCCTCGGTACTAGGCTCGTCAGGACTCGGATGTCGTCACCCGGCACATCCGCAGGGTTTTCCATTGTGCTGGGTAGGTATTCCGCTATGGGGGTTTGCCTGATAGGATGTGCAATGTGTTTCGTATGCTCATGCTAGTAGTAGTCGTCGGCTCGTTGCCTTTGATTGGGGGATTTGATACTAGGTACATCGGACTGTCGCATGTCACTACCCTCGACCTGTAGAATACCATGCTCAACTCCGTGGTTAGCACATTATCCGTTTTGCAAGATCTCAGACTCGGATCGGTACTACCTGACTTTGTCAGCGCCTGCCAGTGCTCCTTGACTCAAGCGGCTAGTCCTGCCAGTGTGGGTCGTCCAATGTGCCATCGCACTTTCTAGGCGCAGTGAATGTTGATTTTGGGCTCGCGGTGTCAGTGACTACGTCGTGCACCTGCTGATCTGCTGTATGGTGTTATTTCAGCTGCTCGCTGGGGTAATGAGGCTTACGCTGTTCGAGTCCATTTGGTCCATAATCTCTGCCCCTGGCCCCATCGTTTTGGCTGCCTTTCTGTCTACTCTCCCCGTCATTTGCTGACCTGCTTGTCCACTCTTTCTTCGACTTTCCCTTGGCCTTTCTTGTTATTTGATAAGTCGAATTTTGACATTTTCGACCTATTCCTAACCTGTTTGCTAGTGTGCGTCGTGTCGCAGGCTCCGTCGGACTTGCGTGCAGCGCTGTTCAACCAGTGTGCTAACGCTGTGCGCAGCCACCTGCGCAGTGTCGTAAGTAGTCTGCAAGTTAGGTAGTCCACTCACATTGTTGTCGTAGTTCAGTAGTCATGGACGCCGGTTGTGGTGAGACTCCGGACATGGTGATATACACGGCGCATTGTTGTTGAATGGGATATATTGGCTTACCCAGCTGTGTCGTGGTTAATCTGGAAGGATTGTTAGCGATAAATGCCGTGTTAGTGATTCTTACTGCGGTTTTTTTAAATTCCTTTTGGACATACTTGCTATTTTATCTGCGGGTGGCGCTTGATAATTCTTCTCGCCCATGGATGTAGATGCTTGGGTGAGGGCAGAATCGATGGACGTTGAGACTCATCATGATGATGGGGGTTTGGAGTAAAGGAAGACAGCCGTGAATCAGGACAAAGTCCTCTACCGGAAAACACCGGAATGCCAAAAATCTTACCAAGTCCAAATGACGGTACGGTGCTAAGTTAACTTGAACTTCATTCAAAGAGGTTCAAGAGACTCATCAGCACTCATTGACAGAACTCGAAAAATCCTGCTCGGCTTTTGTGCCATACGATGGTATGCGAAACACCGTACATTGACCTTGGTCTTTCAAGCCGATTGACCACATGCATACAACGTCATACGTTTCTGCGCGACGACTTCCATGAGGATCCCCTGGACATGTAGACTGCGGAAAGAAGCCGGACATCTGCATGGGACGACGCGAAAACACTATGGCATAAGCATACCATGATCCTCAGGTCTATCTCGCACCATCTGTTCAAATCAGATAGTTGAGTTATGACTGACATCCTGGATTTCTGAGTGGCCTAAAGGCTTGACTGGGTCGCAGAAGGGGGTTCGAATGAACTGTCGTCGCCCCATTTGGTGCTTCCTCTTAGCCAGACTGCTGTTCATCGAAAGAAATCTTGTGTGTGGGTACCCTGCGAAAAGTTGAAACAATGTTGATCGAGGAGCACTGGCACGGACGTTCCTCTCTGTGTATGTTTCCCTCGTCCACTACTGAGCTTACCACCACAGGATGACCGCCGGCGCTGAACTTTTGATGGTGACAGACTTCTACAATATATGGGTACTTCATAGTATGCGCACCGGCAGTTGTGATTGGATTTCCAAGCTGGTATCTATGTACGTTTGGTTCGGCCAGGTTCCCAAAATTATCTTAGAGGGATCGGGCTTCCATAATTTTTCGCACTGCTGATGGTACACAGACTCAAAGCTTGGCTTGGTCATTAACATTATCGTGAGCGACGGCTGCTGACTCTAGTGCTTCACACACTCGACTATCCCCCGGTGAGTTATTGCATGTGAGTTCTTCAGGTACCTGGCTGATGAGTAACAAGTATGCCCTGGACTATTCCTGAATCACACACAACAGCATGCTTGCAGAACCTAGCCGTCCCTCTTCTCGAGTACATACATTTTGGCAGTGCCTTATCCGTAGAGTGGTGCCCGATGCTGTTGGGTGTGGAACAGTACACCGCTCAGCGCTCATCGATGGATCACTAATTCATTGTGCGTACTCCTCGGTCGTTGGTTCCTCCTGTGACGATGTTGACTTCTGTCGCATTGCTGAGATCTAGCGAGTGTTGTCAATATCCTTCTCTACAATGCCGAGGATAGCGGGCATTCCAATTTTGTTCGATGTCATTGGTTGGTCGAAACTCGATCGTAAATTTCTCGTTGTGATCGGACCAGTTCCTGCCCCGCTCTGAAGCTATGAATATATATCGCGTTAGCCCTCTTCCTGCTTGCGAGCTTGCTGTGTCCTGTTCCATTCTCTTCTCTACCCAAGGGGGATGTAAAGGTGAGATGATTACACGTCCCACTATGACACCTGAACATTGCAAATGGAACGAATCGTACTCCAACGTTGGCCTTTCTTTTTTCTCAGCCATGAAATCCTCATCACAATCGTGTGTTTATTGGATGTGTGATGGCAGGTCTGTGTTGGTGAGTAGCAGGAAATTCGTTTCGCTACCCACGATGGCTGGATGGCAGGACGTCTTCCCACAGTCGTCGGGTGTCCTACCTGGTGAACGATGTGAGTTTGGTCTGTCATCAACAATTGTCAAATCGATGCGTTACCAGGTTAGTAACTCTGGGAAGTCTGCGCGATGGACCGCCCGGCACAGCTGACCCGGTGGGCTCGGAGCTGGCTACGACATCCACGTGGGAAATGCCGATGTACATTCGTGGACATGTCGAAGACTTGGGAACACGTCCAGAATGTGTAATAACCGGACATGGTTGGCCGAAACAATATCATCTGGGTAGTGTCGGGCTCGGATGCACCCGGGTGATGCTCCCATGTGTTTCCGGTGTCTGCCTAGGTGAGACTTTGGCGACTGCTCAATGTCCACTTTTACGCGCTTCGCAGGCAAGTGGCCAATGTCCTCGAAAGTGACGCGATGGACCAACGTACGTGAAAGCTACTTTTAGAGCTATCTTCGATGTCTTGACGGATTACGACCAGTCGCTGCCATCGTTGATCGTCAGTACATAGGCTGGGTCGTATGACCGAATTCGCAACGTTGTTTCTGCTTTTGGAGGACGAGAAGTGTAGGGCACAACAGGGGTTGATTTGGGTTGATGGATCGTCGGGTTTCTATTGAACTGCTGGCGGGTTCGCGGTGCAACGTAGGAGCCAATTGCGGATTCGGAATTTGTACAGACGTGGCGTCGCCGAGACCGATGCCACCCTCGAGTCGTACTCGCAACCACCTCGCATGATGGTTTCAGAGAGCACATGTCGCGTCTTTCAGTGTGGACAGTTCCACTGAAGATGGACGTCGAGGGAGGCTAGCGTGACAGGTCAAAGCTGTAGGCTGTACGTGATGTACCGTAGCTAGGAGACGTGACGGAGGATTAGCAAAAATGGGGCTGATGGAGAATCGGGCGCCACCGAGTGGATAACCCATCCCGCATCCACGCGCAAGTCCACGCCTGTTCTTCCTTTCATCCTCCTCCTCTTCCTCCTATATAGCTCGACCGAATCCTCTCGCAGCTGGAGGGTCAGACCTCTTCCTCCTCGCGCGGGCTAGCTCAGGATTCAGATCATGACCACAACGCCTGCACGAGGCACTGGTCATCGAACGGACATTGTACGTGTAAACAAACCTCGCTCCTCGGCAGTCTGATCCACCCCGTGTTTCCGACAGCCTATCGCCTCTCGTACTCTACTCTCCTCGCGGGATGACTCCACAATTTCGTCACATCCCACGCCGACCTCCACCCATGCAACCGCTTCTCCCGCCCCTTTGACGCCCCAGCGTGGTCGCCCGGCCTCTCGCTATCCTGACTCGCTCAGCAGGGTCCCGCTTCACCGTCGTGGCACCTCTGGTACGTACGAACGGCTCGAGGATCTCCTCCGTGAAGCCGGGTACAAAGAGACTCGCATCTTTACGCCCGAAACAGACCGCAACGCACGGTCGACCGCCGAAAAACAGGACGGCGGAGCGGGGAACACTGTACGGGCAAGCGTCGGGGCCGTCGTCGACTTTCTCACCGGACTCGTGAGCAGGGGTTCGAGCTTGTCGCGCGAGACAGCACCGTTGGAGGACACCCCCGAGCAGTCTGCCTTGCATCCGTGGTCTCCTCCGCCCTCACCACTGGCTCACGCAATGCACATCAAGGACAGCAGGGCCAAACGTATGCCGTCGATGACCTGTCTCCCTCGCAATGACTCCTCGGACAACATGCGTCACCCTGCCTATGTCGACCTATCCGCAGACGCGTCGCAACGCACCCATGTGCACCAAGTCGTACAGCTCCATCAGTCAGCTCAGGGATTGCCGCATCACCCCCATTCAAATCTTAGGGCGCATCATCCCCATCACATTAACGACCGTCGCCATCACCAACTTAATAATTACTCATCCAAATCATCATCTACTAAGCCGAATCCGCCTAATGCTCGTGCGTATCTCCGCCACATGGTATCAGCACCAAACATTCAACCGCTCGTCAAACGCCCTTCATTGTCGGAGGCTTCCCTGAGGGCCCATACGTCCGGGCGCGGGCATCGGACTGGCAGGCATCGCACCTTCATCCTCAACGATGAAGATAGCATCGCGGAATCCGACTACGAATCCCACTCACGTGCTATCATAGACGATCATGATCACCAGGCCCATCCACCACTCCCCCGGAATTGGATCGAATCAGTCGCCAAAGCGTTGTTAAGTGGTGTTGGCGGCCCGGCAGCCGTTACTTCGGATGCTGCGTCCACAAGAACGGCAAAGACGACGTCGACGCGGAAAAGCTTTGCGCTCTCTGACAAATCGAATCGAGAAGAAAGAGGAAGGCCTCCGACTCGGTGTACGAAAACGCCGTTGCTTTGTGCACAGGTGCAAGACGTGAAGGCGAGGACGAGCGAGGGTCAGGTGACCTGCACGAGAGTCATGTGTCGTTCCACGCCCACATCGCGGGCAGGCTCACGCGTGCGGAACGGCACCCATGACAATCACACCGATATTAAGAACGGCGGAAAGAGAAGAGAGGGCGATAAACCAAGCGGCCGCCGAAGGGGAAAGAATCGGCATGCTAACGTCGTGCCGTCCCTTGCCAAAACGAAAGTAGAGAACGACAACTGGATGGCACCGCGTCAACGTTATTTAGGTGGTTGGGGAATGGAGGGTGGTGCACAGGCCCACCCAAGTGGAACGTGGCTCGACGACAGCGATGCCGACGAAGACGACGATGACGAAGAAGACGAAGAAGGCGAACTCGGTTTGGATCGTTTGCTCGTACCTGCTCGACGACAGCACTCTATTCAAAGTCTACGAAAGCATCTCCAACGACCTCCATCCCTGTTATTTAGTGGTCGTAATGCGCCGCGTCCTGGTTCGCCTAGTCGCAGAAGGACGAGTCCAGGAGCTACAGTCGGCCGATCGGATTGGGTACATGCATCATGGAGCACAAGTCGAGGTCAGAAATGGTTGACGAATCAAGACGAGGATGGCGAGGACGGGTACCCTGGCGTATTCGCCGGTTCGGAGGTGGGCGAGTCCAGCACAAAATGGAGGCGGGGCCTTCCCAGTCTCGCGCAATGGACAACATCCTCGTAACCCTGTGACGCTGAGTTCAATGAATTGATGGTATGACTTCTGTTTTAATGTTTACACCAATTTCCTGTAAATGGATCCATAACGTACGTATGAGATGCATCATGTCTGTCCTTTTTTATATTTTTACGTGGCACTCTAGTACCGTTTTTCGGTTATTAACTCTAACGAACTTAGCCATATGTTTAGGTATGATAGATATAATGGATCTTCGAGGTGCATGTGGGTAGTTATAACATGATCGCGAATTCGAGTGTCTTACTTTAGACGAACTGTCCTTCAAGGAAGCGGTGGATCAAAATCTCAAGGGTTAGTTTTCCTCGTCCTCCATCTCCCAGCGCATATACGCACGCGGTTCTGCGATAATAGCATATGAAAGAACCGCTTGCCTGCAAGAAGATCAAGCATCACATAGGATATCTCACATCGACGGGATGGCTCGCTTAATCCACGGGTGAGCTGCATGTGGTAGATTGCATGTCATAGTGCAGTGGTGGATACATAACGAAAGTGATACGAAACTGGAATGGCGACGACATACAGCTCACTTTAACCACGATATCAGACACGGACGAAGTGGAAATGGTCAGGCAAAGTCCACATACGAATTGGAGGGCGGCACCCTTGGTCTTCTTTTCGCCACCAAGCTCGAAGCTAGAACGCAGGGTCAATGCACGGCGTAGACGAGATATCAGAACGCAACGTACTGCTTGCATCGCTTCAACGACAGCTGCATCTTGTACTTGCACACCGTGCATTCGAGTCTCAGCACGACCTTTTTCGTCGTCTTGGCCTAGGAGCGACGCGGTGCGTGAGGAACCACATGGACGGATGTTCCGTGATCACTCTACCTTCTTGTGGAAGACAGGCTTCGTCTGACCACCATAACCTGATTGTTTACGGTCGTAACGACGCTTTCCTTGGGCGAATAGCGAATCTTTGCCCTTTTTGTATTGCGTCACCTTGTGAGGCCTGGAATGGAGCGATGAGGGTTTTAAAAGAGGATCGTGGTGCAGACACGTACGTGTGCTTCTTGCACGTCTTGCCTTTGCAGACTTGGGAACAGGGAACATATATGAGCTGTCGATGTAGCAAGGACGATCCTGCGTGACTTACATGTCCGTCGTGTCCTACGTTTTGTGCGGGTAAGAAGAGGAGATGGCGCACGGATAAACGTCGACCACTCACTTGGGGATGTTGACCATCGTTGTCGGCGTTGACGAGTCTCGCGGATATGCGGTCGACTTCCCTGGGCCCGGCAATCGCCGGCGATGTTGTACTGTGCAGTTCCCAATTAAGGTTCATACTCCGATACAAACTGGTGCAAGTTGCAAAATATTATTGCAAACTACAACTCTCTCGAATCTAAGCCACAAATCACGAACTTGCGCATTCCGCACCCCAATCGACGGGCGTTAGCTCCTTCACCCTCCGCTGAAACACGTCGAGGGTACAGAATTCCGGCGATCCTGGAAGGTGGTCACCTGCTTTTGCACACAGGGGCAAGATCAAGTTTCTGTTCTTGTATCGCATTCGGACATCTTGATACGACATGACCATCAATGGAAACGGATGTTCGAGGACCCGAGTGGAAAACGTACAATGTTCTTCTTTCGAGTGTGCATTCCACAGCCGACGTAACAAGGGTTGCAACGTCAATCCTTGTCCCGAGTGCCTTTTCTTGAAGAGCTCAAAGGTCACAGACGATGTGAACGGCGGCCACCTTTCAGTATAGGTTAGGCATCAGCACCACAAATAGAACACCCCTACTTTTCATCAAAGACATCGAGCGTGCTGCACAGTGCGGCCAACGTGGAGTCATGGGTACTGTAAACGAGGATTTTCAATGGGTCCTTGTCCCCTTGCTCAACCTTGGATTGCATTTTGGTCGACAGATCCGCAAGGAGTCGACCCATACCCAGACGGCGACCCTGCTCGGTCTTGACTGTTCATTGGAATCGAACATTCGTGAGATTCATGCTCATCGAGATTGGTGATCCACCTTACAAACTATTTCGATGTCAAAAGTCAGTGGACTATTAGCACGACGGAACATGAAGGGCATACCTGTAAACCACTCGTCTGATACTGCAGATTCCTGAGAGAGTCCCCCCCCCATGAGCATCATCAGACTATCGTCGAGCTTTGAAAGTTGACGACATACGATCAAGTCGATCACTTCAGGATCCCAAAAGTCATCAGGGACCTTGAGTCCGTGCGCTGCAGCTGAACGAACCTGGATACGTGGCTCTGCACTGAGAAAATAGCTTGCAAGAGCATTCCCGGTACTCACAGTATCCAAAATCCCCGAAGCACGGGGAGATCCGTCTACGCGGATCGGGTTTCCTTTAATATATTTCGACAATCTCTCATCCAGAGTCTGGAGTCGAGAGTTCCACCTGGCAGCAGCAGCTACAATGCAGAACATCAGGACCTTTACCTAGCTGGAATAAAGGACATACCTCCAGCGAAGCGCATCTCTAATATACCGAGCTGTGGGCAAGACAGGATGTTGCTAATGATGTTCTCATCTATCTTGTTCCTGTGGAGGCGTGTTATCATCTCTATTCTATCCCTTCCCACAACATACCTAACCAATATCGAGGGTATCACGCCAGTGGCACAATGTGTTTGGGGGTATAGCCCATGAACGATATGTTCAAGGGATTCAATCGTCCGCGGGACGTTTGTTGAGCTGGACGAATGCGCAACCTAGTCAGGAGAACAGACCCGATGGTGGAAGAACCGAGTCACCGAAAATAAGCCTGTTTTTCGTTTTGCAGTGTCCCGGGGAGAAACCCGAGCCTACGAGCGTCAACCAACCAACTCCACATGGCCGAGCAAACCGTTTCCGCTCACTTGTCAACATAGAGCCTTCGCAACGCGATACCGAAATTGTACGTGGACTGAAGATCTTTTGAGCAACGGTTCGAGTGTACACGAGACCTCGCAGACGTCACCTCCTTTCCGATGTCCGTCAGGTCACCCAGAAGACTGTACGAACGACGTCGGGAACCGTGGCTGCTTCTATCAATGTTTACGCACCACAGATTTGCAACGGTACTCCCGTCCCGCATCTCCGTTCCTCTTTTGAACCACACCCCTTCAGGACTGGGTTCGCTGAACGTTGTCGTCGAGTTCACTGCCTCGCGGAACCGTCTAGCCACGGAACACATCTGCCAGTGTTCGGGAATAGACGCAGGTGGATCCGCCATGCGTGTCTTCACTGGCGTCCGCTCACCTAGGAAAACACGGGTCGGACAGGGGAATGAACGGAATGGCTCTGTGACACACCGTGCCTCACGTAGACGTGTACCTGCTCGAGATGCAGTCCTAGGGGGGCTTGTGGGTATCCTTCGACGGCTAACGGTTCTCCTACCAACTTGCGTGTAATGCATGACGCGTGACTGCCCTGTATTGAACTGCGGAAATGGTGCTCACCAAGCCAACATCCACGCGACCGCTTCCTTCCCCCATAGCGTGATATGCGGAATGGCTGAGCAGTCAGTATGTATGGCAAATAAAAAGGTATCCAAGAAACTGAAGTCAATTACGCAGCCCGAGCCGCCAGCGCGTCAGTTTTGGGTCTCAAGTTTCGAAAACAGGATCGATAGCCCTGCGAGTCGACGAGCAAAGTATGGCCAGTACGTTCGCACCATCCTGGGAAGTGTTGAGTAACGACTTCAGGCAACCGGTCAATTTCATACCGAGGATGGAACTATGCAGATGAGTCATGCACTACAACAGCTATACTACATACACGATTCTTTCGCCGACCAAGTGTCATACATACAAGGTATCATTTAAGGATACAACAGAATCATCCACCCTGATGCCTGCTCGGGTGCCGCTCATGGCTTGATTGCAATCTTCAGCGCCCCTCGACTGTTCATCTTGTTGAGCGCTTCCTGGTAGTCTTCCAACTTGAAGATATCCGTAACCATTCCTTTAACCCTGACCTTTCCGCTGTCAAGGTAGGCAACGGCTCGAGGGAAGCAAAACGTTTGTGAAAAAGATCCGATAATCTACGATGAAATGGTGAGGAAAGACATTTCTATCTGTGATCAGTTCAACCCACGTTGATTTCGTCACCAAAGATCTTCGACGGTGGCCAGTGTACAAGGGCCTTGTTCTCGTAGACGCCGTATATCATCAGTGTTCCACCCCTGCGCACATAGTTGATGGATTCATTCGCGAGCTTCTCCACTCCTGTAGCCTCCACGACGATGTCGAATCCGTACGGATTGTCAGTTTTAAGCTTCGCCCACTGCGGCTCAGGGTTCTGGCGGTCAAGTTCAATGTACTCGTCAGCAGCCTCGAGTTGCTTGGCGATGTCCATCTTGATACCCTTGTTGGCCGCAATAACAACCCTAGCAGCACCATTGAGCTTCAAGAGTTGTGCCAGTATCAGGCCCGTAGGACCAGCACCAAGAAGGAGGACCTCGACACCGACGGGTGGGCTGAGTTTATCGAGACCATGAATAGCACATGCGGCGGGTTCCAAAAGGGTCGCCTCTTCGTCAGTGAGGTTCTTTATCTTGTAAAGTTTGTTTTGCTGGCTGAACCACGAGTCAACACTCATGACCAACGCCGCAATACGGGATAAACTTACTATACAATGTATTCGGCAAATCCACCATCCAAAGTGACGCCGCGCGCATTGAAATTCTCACACAAGAGGGATTGCCCACGTCGACAATAAAAGCAATTGGTGCACTGCACCACCGGCCCGAACAGGTCAAGATCTTTAATCTCGATTTTCAGCGTGAAACAGCACACTCACGGTGATCCCTACGTCAGCAACGCATCGTTCGCCTACCTCAAAGCCCTTTACATTTTGACCCATTTCCACGACTGTGCCGATGGCCTCGTGGCCAGGGATCAGCTGTTATAACGCAGATAAGAAGTTTGATAGGCGCATTGATCCGAAAAGGAAAACTTTACCGGGAACTTGGAGATGAACTCGCCGTCATGGATGTGTCCGTCAGTGCCGCATACACCTATTGTGGGCTTATCGCTCGACGGTGTGCGGGGGTGCGATGGGCTCCTGACTTACCGCAACACGTCACTGCATGACGAGGTGAGCACGCCGATCTTATTGAACGAATGGTAGTCACCTTTGAGAAGAACGTCGTCCTCCCCGACCTGGGGTATAGGAACTTGCCTGATCTCAAAGTGTTGTGGCTAGATAACGACTACGAATCAGAGGCACAGCAAGTCGGACGTTCGATGAGATGACCTTGGTGTACCACAGTGCTTTCATAGTACCTTGCGGCATGATGGGGACGATGTGGGGAGGGGAAGGATGGAGGAGATCAAGAGACGACCCGGCCATCGCAACCCGCCTACCCCCGTTTTTATACTGAAATTTCTTCGAGCCAATTTGGACTGCCAAGTGATGTCACTCGTCGCATTCCTTATCGGGAAGGTGGCGACGCTCCACGCCTCGTCCACATCGGCCGGTCACGGGTCTACCAATTCATGGTATCGTCTGAGGTCGGCACGGCGGTCAAAGAGGTCGCGTTTGGGAGTGTAAGCAGTCCGAACGCGCCATTCGTCCGCCTGATTTCATGTACACAGATCGCTGGCATCGTCGCAGAAGTCTTTGAATACCCGTTCGACCTGGCAAAAGTCCGCCTACAGTCACAGGTCCTCGATAACACTGCCCGCTTTGGTGGCCCTCTCGATTGTCTCGTCCAGACATGGCGAAATGAGGGCATTCGGGGACTCTATCGCGTAAGTCCCTCCACCGCCTCAGCGCCAACATACTCATCTTCACCCATCCAGGGTCTCCCGGTTCCCATGTTTGGCGCCATGGCAGAAACTGCTGCTCTCTTCGTAGCATACAGTCAGCTCCAGAACGTTTTCTACTGTACCACTTCAACTACTTCCTCTCGTCAGCTCACCCTTCCCGAACTTGGTCTTGCAGCCGCTGGCGCCGGCTTTCTCGCTAGCTTTATAGTGTCCGTGGTTGCCTCGTATCATTCCACGACTCGTCATGACGTATGCATATCTTCAGAACCCCAATAGAACTAGTCAAGTGTAAGATGCAGGTCCAGATGCTTGCGCCGGTTCCCCCAAGATTACCCCCTCTCATGCAGGTTCCCACTCCGCGAAAATCCACACTCATCGCACGGAAATTACCGGGTCCAATAGCAATTATCACAACTATCTTGAGCAACTCAGGTATCAAAGGCCTCTGGGTGGGCCACGTAGGCACCATGATTCGTGAGACAGGGGGAACAGCAGCATGGTTCGCATCGAAAGAATCCTTTGCGTCAATGCTTCTCGCTAGGCGCACCAAATACCAATCAACTCTGTTCAGGAGCCATAACGAACTTTTACCCTGGGAGTCCGCCGTCTCCGGCGCATTAGCCGGAGGTGTATGCGTCCTCTCACTTTACCCTGTGGATACCGTCAAGTCTGCAATTCAGACAGCAGAAGAACTCCGTCCCCCAAACAGGTTTACCCATTCGGCACGTGCGACAAACGTAGGAGGATTTTGGGAAACAGCTAGGGCGATATACAAGGCACGAGGGTGGAGAGGCCTATATACCGGATGTGGCATGACCTTGGCCAGAGCGATTCCTTGTAGTGGCATCGTGTTCGTCGTATACGATGGACTTCATCAAAGATACGGGTAAGCAAAACAGCGCAGCAGGACTGCAATTTTCAGATACTACATCTATGCCATTTCACGCCCCACGTTTTCTGCTAGACATGCCCTAGACATACATTTGTATTCTGCACATAACTACTCATACTCACACATCATTTGGTTAACCAATCCGATACGAAGAGTGCCGCTTCGCGAATCATGACAGGGGTATACTCGTGCCCAGCCTTTTCCTCTAGCACCACCTTCTTCACACCATCACCAACCTCTAGCCCCTCGACAAACTCCTGACTTGCAGACCATGGCACTAGTTTGTCCTCGCCGCCTGATAACACGAGGATCCTCTTGCCCAAGAAAGGGTTCGTAGCGTCTTTTTCCCGGAACGCACAGTTGGCCGGATCGTGTGCGTCTACATAGGCCTTCAAGTGGAGTGGATAGTACGGAGGTTCAAAGGGTACTCCATGAAGCTGAGCGCGCTGGGACATTAGTTTGGCATAATCTGGGCATCCGATGATAGGAATTGCAAGCTGGATCCGAGGTTCTGTCAGGGACATATTAACGGTGAGATAAACCCAAAGGATCGAGCTTGGGTCACGTACCGCGGACAAGTGCAATCCAGGTCGAGTGACCTCCAAGACTGACGCCCGCCACTCCCCAATCGACGATGTTCCGCTCGACTTGGGGATATATATATGCAGGGATATGATCGATCAGGAACGTCAGGTCGTGCACTGTGCCAGCTGACCAGTCCCAGATCAGTCTGATGCGGCGATTTGAATCGTCAGGGACTTGGGCGACGTATACGTACTCTGTATGGTGTACATGTCCACGCTTAGATAAACGCTTGTCAGCAGGGATGCTCGGAGATCGGTTAGCGCAAGACCACGAACGCATGCTGAGGGTTGTTCCTAGCAGGATCCATGTGCCATCCTTCGTTGCGCAAAGGATCTATGAGTCGTTTTCCGTGGTTGCGATGATCCTGATTTCCTACGAGTCAGCGTTGCCGAGCCTGCGTCAAACTTCATCGTAGGGTACTTGCATATGCGATGATGATCAAGTCCCTCTTCCTGTCGGTACCTGGCCCATAGTTGATTTCCAGGATCGATTTTGCAATGTGTACGACGGTGTTTGTGGATTGTGTACGACCGTGCAACAGGAACAGGGCATGCACAGGTAATTCAGAATCGACGCCATCGCGGTGGCTGTGAACTACGACATGTATACCGCCGACGAAGATGTCGCTGACGAGGATCGATTCGGACATGTCGTTGTAGGATGAGTCGGAATTCACACTGGATGTGTGGCCGTGGATGCCATTATTAGACGCGTTCGCTCCAGGGGTACTCGCAATATTAAAAGGACGTATGTTTCATCCGGATTACACAGGAGAGCAGACGCAACGGTTGATCGCCGTCTTGGCCGAGTCTTTCCGCCCCGTTCCGAGTAATAGGTATCCTTCCAAGGCTGATAGCGCTGATCTGAGATTCATGAACCGTCGAGCGACCGGGGCCAAGTACTCACAATCGCCATGATGAGCCCACAAGCTTTGATACGCGCGAGTTGAGCGATCCGAGATAGAATTCGGAGTCCGAAATATGTAGGTCCAATCAGTGACACCTTGTGGGTGCCAGAACTTCTAGTACCGCAGCATGTCCATGTCACAAGGACGACTGCGCCATACATTTACCAGGTAAGCATCACGGAATACGTGCCGATGCCGGCCTATCCTTCGAAGCTACAATGGGCTTACTGAAGATGAAACACAACTGTCGCCATCATGGGTACTTCTACGAATAAACGGGGCCTTCCTTCTCTCTTTCCAGGCCTTGTAGGAGAGTGTCGCACCGTTCGTAAGGTTTGGGCATGCTACTTTTCTGTGGATATACTTAACCCGCGCGGCACGCCTCGCCGTTTCAGTGACGAGAATCCGTGCCCACAAAGAAGTGCCTCGCGTTGCGATTCCAGTGAATCCAGTGGACTTTACGTCTCGCAACAGTACCATGAAATTCTCACAGGATCTACACCGTGGCGGATGTTGACATCCTTCATGTCTAAGCTGTAGTGCGGTCGCAGCGAGGATCATCGTTTTGCGCCGTGTCTACAGCACCCGCAGAATGCATAAAGCCTGCAGTCTTACCCTTCTTCCATCATTTCCTTACCCCTCTCAATAGCACCTATGGTCCTCAGCCTCACCCGCAAGAGTGTAGGGCGATCAGCTTTTAGTCCATCTAGCTCTGTAGGAGCAGGAAGGCGCTCCTCTCCTGACGATAATGGGCAAACACTCGACCTCTCGTCAACCGAATATGCACGTAGACGCAGGGAATTGATGCAACTTATCAGCGACCTGCGGTCATTGGGGCAAGTTAAGAACTGCAGCGTTCCTCCGTGTTATTAATTTTACTTGCTCCAGCGCAGAGACGTTGATCGATCTTCCTTCTATCGTCGTTATCGGTGGCCAGTCCGGTACGTATCGACATTCGGGTAGTTTCCTTTTGACTCACCGTGGCTTTTTCAGCTGGAAAAAGTTCCCTGGTCGAAGCAGTTAGTGGAGTGAGCCGCACCGAATATTTATCGAGCCATAGAGGATGTCTGATAGCTTGTACCAGGTCAATGTTCCTCGGGACAGTGGAACTTGCACGCGGTGTGTCCAACCCTCTCCTTCTTGTCATTGTTTTCATCCTCCCGGACAGGTGTCCAATGGAGTGCACCATGTCTAGTAACGCGACAACTTGGTCTTGCACGATCCGACTCCGTTTCGATTACGATTCGTCTGGAAGTTCTGCAGTCCATTCGAACGAGATAACTTTCGGGCCCGTTATCACTGACAGGAATGATGTGGATGTCTGGCTCCGTCGCGCGCAGGCAGCTATCCTTAATCCAGATCTTGCCCCGGAAAGTTTCCACAGAAAGAGCATACAAGATCTGAGGAGTCTCGCTCCGACGAACGCACTCAAGTTTTCACGAAACGTAGTTTCTATTTTCATCGAGGATCCCGGTGCCACCGACTTGTCCTTTGTGGATTTACCAGGTTGGTATATTATTCACGCGTACTTCAGTGCTGATTGCCTTGGCAGGGTTGATACAAAATGAGAGCCAGGAGGTGCTTGACCTGGTACGGGAACTTACTGAATCTTACATCCGTCGACCGAACACGATCATTTTGACCACGATACCAATGAGCGGTAACTCGAACCCTTTTTTTATTTGATATTGTTTCTGAATACTATATATTCGTTTAGACGATATGCAGAATCAACAATCCGTAAAGCTGGCAAGAGAGGCTGATCCCGAGGGAGAGCGCACCATAGGTCTGTCGATATTGGACGATAAGCACTCGTTTCTCACGAGAGTTTCCCATAGGGGTCCTCACAAAACCTGATATGCTCGGAGGGGGTGCCATCGATGCCAAGAAAGTTTGGCTCGATGTCATCGAAGGACGTCGGCACCAATTGAAGCATGGGTACTATTGCGTTCGTCTCCCTGACGATGCCCAACGTGCACAGCGACTTTCAAGGACAGCGCTACAGCGCATAGCTGCAGGCTATTTCGTCACAACTTCACCTTGGAGCGACGTTGCTGATCGTGGGCGGTTTGGGATCCCAGCATTCGTATCAGACATCAGTGTCTTACTTGTCAACCATATCAAAAAGGTGTACGTAGTGTCACGTCATGCTTGGGTCTCATTTTTGGGCTCAACGAGTCATCATGCAGCATACCACAACTCAGAAGAGATGTCGAGCGATTGCTCGCTTCTTGCTTGGAGGAGATCAGTGCTTTACCCGAGCCCTTGGAAGCTGATCCACAAATTGAGGTCCTCGTGAGAGTCAACGCTTTTTGCAACGCCTTCAGTGGCGCTGTCTCTGGTACCAGTCCGGACAAGAGTCTTGCGCAGGGAAATCGAGCGCTCTACACTACGTTCGCTCAGAACATTCGAGGAACCTCTCCGGATTTCCGTCCTTTCGAAGAACCCACGCAATACGCGCCGATTGATGTTCTCAACCCTGAAGAACCCGTCGTGGTGAAGGATGATAACGTGAAAACCATGGGTGTGCACGAGGTTCACGAGGTAATCTCGAAGTCCGTTCCGTTCCGTTCCCTACTGGTTACGCTTTCTAATATACTGTATAGGTCGATTGCCTGGGAACTTCCTGGTAATATTCCATATGAGGCCAAGACTCGTCTCATCAGCCAGTTCACGATGCTGTGGTCTACGCCCGCGGAGACGTGCCTGACATCGATAAATGATGTACTTGATAACATCATTCAGCAGCTCGTCAAGACCCACTTTGGCCGATTCAAGATCCTCCAGGACACGATCTCGTATGTCGTCGATAACATTGTTATGGAAGTTTGATGTAGACTATATCCTCTGCAGCGAACTCATCCAGCCCGACATCGAAGAACACAAGCAAGACGCACTCGCTGCGATTAAAGAAACTCTGGAAGCTGAGATAACCCCAAACTACACTCAAAACGTGAAAGATTACAACGCCCTTCGTGCAAGGTGGCTCGCCCAGTATCAGCAAGCTCGCAGATATTCTGGAGCATACGAGATTTCTACACAAGGCTACAAGCCAGATTATTACGACACATCTAAAGTACAACTTGCCTTGCATTATCTGGCTCAAGCAGGGTATAGGAACCTTACTTGGGAAGACTTGCCTCGTCTCTTTCCTCCTGACCAATTTGAAGATGAGTTGATCGTCATGGCAGACGTGCGCGCCTACTTTACCATCGCATACAAGGTAGGGATATCCGCAAAAACTGATGCAAACAGAGGCTGAACGACATTCGCACAGCGCATCATCGATCACGTCCCATTGAAGATTGAACAACGCCTACATAGGGCTCTAGCAGAGAGATTGTCTGTCAGCCTGCTTCAACGTCTTATGGCTCACACGACTTTGATGGGTAACTTTGCTGACCGTATGAAGGAGTTGGTGAGCGAGGATCCAGCCACCGAGGCGAACCGGGCCCGGTTGGAAACGACCCGGACCCGACTCCAGGAGATGAGAAGAAAGCTTGTCAGCTTTGCTGCGTGAGGGGTGTCGATGTAGATTGCGATCATAGTTTCGTCTTTCTTGTCATCTTGTCAATTTGTATCCAAGTTCGCGGTAATGTACACATCAGGCTGCCATGTTGTTTCAATGATCGCACGTTGTATCGAATAACCGGCGCGGGTTTATCGACCGAGACCGTCGAGCGCACTTGCACCGAACATCACCACCACACATCTGACACGGTGAAAATAATCATTGAACTTGCCTGAACGTGGCTTGCCCATAACCGAAATTTGTCTGATGTCGAGTCATAGATAAAATCTTACGAAATTTCCCTGCTCTCTACCTCATCCAGCACGATGGCAGTCGATGCGCTCTCCAGAGTACTGGCGAGGCTGCAAAACCTCCCGTCGATGTCGCTGCCGACAGATTACCCGAGGCCAGTCGGAACAAACAAACTGATCGAAGCCGCCCACGTCGCCGATCTCCCCGAACAGACGTCCCTCGCCTTGCTGAAGCTCGCTTTCCAAACAGACAGCGATGGTGCAAGGGAAGACGATCTGCAAGCCAGCAATCCTTCCGCGTTCCACTTCCTCCTCGCCGCTTTCACTGTATTGCTACATCGCTACACGAGTGACACCGACATTGTCATCGGTTCTTCATCCGCCGCAGCTAGTGCGCCTCTCATCCTGCGCTTGACTGTGGATCCATCCGACACCTTCTGGTCCATCGTTCGCCGCGTCCAACTTGTCGAGAAGGAGGCAGAAGCTGATGTACTCCCCTACGAAACCATCGTCCAAGCTCTCCGTAAAGACAAGGAGGACACGGTGGAAAATCCTCGTCCACTCTTTCGCGTTCGTTTCTTTGACGAGACTGACCAACCCCGCGAGAACTTCATCCGCTCGACTAGTCTCACGTCCGACCTCACTATCTTTGTCACGCGTCCCCCAGCTACGACTCGTTCTTCCCTTGTTCCACACATAGCACTTCGCATCCTCTACAATTCTCTACTCTTCAGTCCCGTCCGTATTTCCTACATCGTCGACCAGCTCTCAGTGTTACTGCAGAAAATATCTGCAAACCCCGCCGCCCTCGTAGGATCAGTACCCCTGTCGACCAACGGTCAAAAAGTTCATCTGCCCAACCCAACTGCAGATCTTCACTGGTGTGATTGGAAAGGGGCGATAACAGACGTTTTCTCGCGTAATGCAATCAGCTGGCCGGACCGGTCTTGTGTCATCCAGAGCCTTCCCTCCATAGCTCCAGATGGGAGACGAGGTGCACGCACCTACACCTACGGTGAAATCAGGAGAGCATCGAATGTCCTGGCGCACCATCTTCTTCAAGGAGGTATCAAACGAGAAGAAGTCGTGATGATCTATGCTTATCGGAGCGTGGAGCTCGTAGTTGCGGTTATGGCAGTTCTCAAAGCTGGCGCGACCTTCTCCGTCATTGGTGTGTTGACCTTCGGTATAGCTGACGTCGAGCGAGTCATTCACACACCGCACGTCAGACCCTGCGTACCCTCCGTCGCGGCAACAGATATATTTGCAGGTTGCTCAGCCTCGCGGACTCGTCGTTTTAGCTGGGGCAGGGAGGATCGGGCCTAGCGTTCGAGAGTACCTCTCAAACAATCTCAAGATTCGCGTCGAAGTTCCTGCACTCGAGGTTTCGTCAACCGGCGGTATTCTTGGCGGCATTATCAATGGGACCGACGTGCTCAAGTCACGTTGCCACCTCTCAGAAACTGATCCAAACGTTATCCTCGGACCTGACAGTATCGGTACCTTGTCCTTCACAAGTGGCAGCACCGGCATCCCAAAAGGCGTCAAGGGACGTCACTACAGTTTAACCCATTTCTTCCCTTGGATGGGAAAGAGATTTATGCTGGGCGAATTTTCCAAGTTTACCATGCTTAGTGGGATTGCTCATGACCCCATCCAACGAGATAGTGAGTATCGAATGTTCTGTAATGACTTTCTCTAGACCTCTCTTTAGTCTTCACACCCCTTTTCTTTGGTGCCGAGCTACACGTTCCTACCGCAGAAGACATTGGGACGCCAGGCCGACTCGCAGAGTGGATGGATGACAACAAGGTCGCCGTTACTCACCTCACCCCTGCAATGGGTCAACTTCTCTCGGCACAAGCTACTCGACAAATTCCCTCACTCCGCAGCGCCTTCTTCGTTGGTGACGTGCTCACTAAACGTGATTGTATTCGCCTCCAGTCCCTTGCTGCAAATGTCCATATCATTAACATGTACGGAACTACCGAAACACAGCGCGCAGTCTCCTATTTTGCCATTCCACCAGTGTCCGAAGATCCAATTTTCCTTGCTACCCAAAAAGACATCATGCCCGCTGGTGAAGGTATGGTTGACGTGCAACTCCTCGTTGTCAATCGGTCCAACAAGAGCGTTCCATGTGGGGTCGGCGAAGTCGGGGAGATCTATGTCCGCTCAGGTGGCTTGGCAGAGGGATACCTTGACTCTGAGGCATCCAGCGAAAAATTTGTTTCTAATTGGTTTGCTTCGTCGTCATCGCCGTGGAAGGATACAATACTGCACCCGCTGCAGGGTCTCGCTGGGCCTGAATCACGGCACTGGAAAGGTATCCGCGACCGTATGTATAGATCTGGCGACCTCGGACGTTACCTTCCCGATGGGCGTGTTGAATGCATAGGGCGCGCTGATGATCAAGTCAAGATACGTGGTTTCCGAATCGAACTTGGCGAGATCGATACTCTGATGAGCCAACACCCACTTGTCCGTGAGAATGTGACGCTCGTGCGGAGGGACAAGGACGAAGAAAAGATACTTGTCAGCTACTTCGTGCCGCTAAGAGGCGCGTTGTTGAACGGCTTCACTAGCGAGCTCGGCGACGGCGAAGAAGCTGACGGCGTTAAGAGCATACCAAAGTTTAGACGACTCATCAAAGACATCAGAGAGCATCTCAAGAAAAAATTGCCCAGTTACAGCGTCCCTACACGTGCGTTGTTATTCGGGTCGTGCCGATCTTCTGGCTGACTTTTTGCATACTCGACTAGTATTCGTTCCTCTTCATCGCATGCCACTTAATCCCAATGGCAAAATAGACAAACCTGCACTTCCTTTCCCAGACACAGCTCACGCCCATGTTACTCGTGCTGAAAACAAAGCTGCTTCCAAAGACAATGAAAAGAGGGCCATCAGTCCCACTGAAGAAAAATTGTGTTCAATATGGGCAGAGGTGTTGCCTAACCCACCAGAGATAATACCATTAGACGAAAGCTTCTTCGATCTTGGAGGACATTCGATCCTGGCAACTCGCCTCATCTTCGAGATACGAAAGGTTCTCGTTGTTGAGGCGCCTTTAGGCCTCATCTTTGCTCAACCAACCGTCAGCGGTTTGGCAGCCGCCGTCGATACTCTGCGTGACCCAGACTTTGGTATTGCCCCTCAAGACTCAATTTCTATTCCGTCTACCCCTGTGCACACAGCGGATGGCATGAAAAAATCCACGCCTGTCGTCGAATACGGTCAAGATTTCGAAAATCTGCTTCCTCGCCTATGCGATTCCTACCAGTCGTTACCACCCGACTTCGACACACGTGCCTTGACAGTGTTCCTCACGGGCGCTACTGGATACCTCGGTGCATTCGTTCTTCGTGATCTCCTTCGGCGTCAACAGAGGGTACAGAAAGTCATCTGTCTCATCCGCTCTCCTTCAGTTGAAAATGGGCTTGAACGATTGAGGGAAGGATCGACCGATCGTGGTGTCTGGGATGAAGAATGGGTAGTTTCCGGAAGGCTCGAGGTCGTCCTCGGGGACCTCGGACAAGATCATTTCGGCATGAATGACAGTACGTGGGCTCGGATCGCGGCTGATGCTGATGTAGTGTTGCACAACGGCGCACTGGTTCGTTCCTAAGTTCTTGTTGACTGCTTGAACTCAAGAAATTGAGTCACAGGTGCACTGGGTTTATCCGTACGAGAGACTCCGATCGCCAAATGTGCTGGGGACCCTGACGGGAGTCGAACTCGCTTCGACAACAAAGCAGAAACTTTTTGTTTTCGTATCCTCTACGTCAGCTATCGATACCGAGCACTATGTCCGACTCTCTGATTCGTCGTTGAATATCCACACCAAGCGCAGAGGCATACCCGAAGACGATGACCTCGAGGGCGCGAGAACTGGTCTCAAGACTGGTTATGGACAAAGTAAATGGGTATCCGAGAAGCTGCTGTTTGCGGCAGGGAAGCGAGGTCTCAAAGGGCATATTGTGCGCCCTGGGTATGTCGTCGGAGATTCAAAGACAGCAGGTATCCGTATTTGGCTCTTGGGTAATTCAATCTCCGGTTGACCTTTCGCTTGACAGTTACCAATACGGACGATTTCATATGGCGGATGGTCAAGGGGTGCGTACAACTTGGACTCGTCCCTGACATCAACAACACTGTGAACATGGTACCCGTCGACCATGTTGCACGAAGCACAGCACTCGCCGCGGTTAACCCACTACCAAATGCCACTCAAATGGTGTTGCATATAACGGCCAACCCACTTCGAACGTTCAACGACTTGCTGTCGTCGCTCGCAGAGTATGGCT
>JBBPLY010000016.1:40460-66798 GCA_038090035.1 Xerocomus nothofagi | reverse complement strand
TTCCTAGCAGGGGATGCAGATTTTAGGATTTGCCCGTGGCGTTTTGACATGCGATACCCCAGCGTCGTCCAGTGCAAATTAATTTCGACCATGAGCCATGGTTCTGAGACCACTGATTTACTGCGATTGCAGCACTGACGACAAGTTGTCGCTCGTTTTCACAACCGTGAGTGGACGTTAGCACATGTTCGCTTTACTTTCTGGTTCAATTTAAAACACACTTGTGGTTAGCTTTGTGAGTTGTTGGCACTTGACGGGGACGCGCGGACCTTGGCGCATCAGTCAACTTTGGTGCATGTGAATGGACCAGGATGATCGACCAGCCGTCCTGTGACAAGCCTCTACTCCTACTAGGGACTATGTCTATCATGCAACGCGAACGGTCATCTGGAGATAACTGACACAATCCTGGCATTGGACTGCCGATTCCTTGGTCGCGTTTAGTATTTAGTGTCGACAAATGTTTGGGTCAAGAACCAACACTCTTGTTATGGAAGTGATGATGCCAGTGCGTATCACTTGTCCAACCTGTCGTTGGTGGTCATCACTAACTGATTTTCATTTATTTTAAATCCATTATTGTCCCTTGTGGGGTAATGTAACCCTATGTAGGACACAACTGAACTAAGTACTAAGGGGCATCCCTGCCCTGCCGCGTCCCTTGTGTGAATGCCCCGAGCGGCGAGACTAAGTCTCCCGTCGGTCCCCGTTCCCGCCGGCGGTTTTAGACACAGCAGACTTCTAATCGGCGGTAGTACCTCCTGCGGTTGCGTGGTGATGGAGTACTGTCGCAATTTATAAATCACTAACTGATATTGCTCTGATACGTATGTAAATTACGCCACACCTAGTTTCGAGTCAAACGCTTATCACCATGAACAAGTGTACCATGTGACTGTAATGTGGTCGAGCAGTCCAAAACTCCAAGAAACTCCAAAGGGGATGAGAAGAGGGAGATTTGAGCCTCAAGTTCTGCCTTCATTCTGAGATGAGAACTTGAAACCCGCCTCACGCTCCAGCGATGATTGGAAAGAGGATACCTCCCCCATGGGGATTTATCTATGTACTGTGTCTTCGGTTGACAACTTTCACGCTTTTAGACGTATGATACATGAATGCAAGATTGGAACTCGACGGCAAGATGGCCGAGCGGTCCAAGGCGTGTGACTCAAGCGTATATAAGCTTGCCTGCTTAGGCGGGTTTCTCATCTCCGTATGGAGGCGGGAGTTCGAATCTCCCTCTTGTCATCCTTTTTCC
Source organism: Xerocomus nothofagi (assembly GCA_038090035.1). Classification (NCBI taxonomy): domain Eukaryota; kingdom Fungi; phylum Basidiomycota; class Agaricomycetes; order Boletales; family Boletaceae; genus Xerocomus; species Xerocomus nothofagi. The sequence continues at coordinate 65,540 of JBBPLY010000016.1, read as the reverse complement.
ATGAACTACCTCTGAGGATGATTGAACGTTGAACGACGACACCTGCCACGGATGATTTCATTGTCCATAGACTTTTTAGGTTGTGGATCCTCTATTGACACATTTTTTAATAGTACTTCTAGTCTTGGTGGGAATGCTCATCCTTCAAGGTATCAAATCCCGATGACCATTACAAAAAGTATTGGCGGGCGGTTGGTTTCACCCTCAACCAGGTATTATCCAATAGTTTGACGGTCTCTTCAGTGAGAGGACCTCCAGTGCTATGCCCTCCACGTCAGCATACTCTCCAAAGGGAAGCGGAAAGCTGCCTACTTCTCCTTCAGGTTAGATTCCAATTGGGCGGTACTACTCGCGCCCACGAGAACGCAGTCTCCGGACTCTGGTTTGAGTTGGCTGTGGTGCTGCAACCACCTAAACGCAGCCTCAGAAAGGGAAACGTTACTTTTGGCCTGACGTGGAGGGATAACCGGCGTAAGTAATACCGCACGAAATCGTCTCACATCCGTGGACGACAACACAAGGTGATACTGACCAGCAAATCTTTCAACTCCCTGAGCGCAGGCAGCATTGGGGCGTAGTTCTCTTGCAGCTTCTCGGCGATGACAGAGACATTGGGGTCCCAACGGCCACCAGGTGCGTTTATGTCTGCCTCGGTCAATATACGTCCGGAAAGCGCGCCACCCCTGTCAAATACAGGATGAGCGAGCATGATCGGACGAGACGAGGAGATGTCCACGTACGCAAGCGGACTGTAGGCGTAAAATCGGATTCCAAAGTGCCTTAGACAAGGCAGGAGTCTGAAAAAAAAAGGGGTCATTGTGTTCAGCTATCCTTGACGGCCTCTTCTATGCTTGGAGGTACGTACTCTACTTCGACGTTACGCTCGATGACATTGTACAGACCTTGATAGATCGTTGGTTTAATCCAACCGTGATTATCGGCGGTGGCCACCGTTTCAGCGACCTGGAACGTGGAACAGCTCAGCCCAAAGTGGATTGTGAAACACGAAGGTGGGACGAACTTCCCAGGAGGTAAAGTTACTCAGCCCGAACTCTTCACTGGTCAAGGATCAACGAAGACCGTCATACAAAAGAGAATCCGACTGTATAACCCACAAGGCACCCTCTTTGTATAGATCGTTCACAGCACGAAGCGTCTCCTTGATAGGCGTGCTTCTGTCCGGTCCATGCAGGTAGAATGTTTGGATTTTGACAGCTCCGAGGGCTTTGACCGATGCCACCAACGCTTCCTTGACTTTTTCTGCCTTGAGCCCACCCGGACCCATAGGAAGCACCCTATGTTTGGCATCTCAGTCCTGCACGCCGACTTCGAGGCGATTCTCTCGGAAAAAAAGACAAACTTTGTGTCCACGGTACACCCCTTCAAGTCGAGCTGGCCAATGAGCTGCAAGAGGAGGCACAGATGAGCATCCTCCACGTGACGGGGTTGTACCGTCGCGAGCACATTCTTACCTCTTCGCAAGTGCCGCCGCCGTACACGCGTGAACTGTCGAGCTTGTCGTACCCATGGCTGACGAAGACATCGACGAGTTTCTGTGCGTCTTCTACCTTGTTGACTCTTGCACCCAACGGAGGGGCGCCTCGACCGAACTGGGCTGTACCCTGTTGAGCAGATTCCCCCTTCAGTCGCAGACATGTACGCGAATCCAGAGACGGACCAAGATGAGCCTGATGCGGGCAGGCATATTGAAGAGACTTTCTGATGAAGAATGTTAGCTAGAAACGAAGGGGCACCGTGCTATATAGACGGTCCCAGGCATAGTGTTTAGCAGACATGTGAGTAAGCTCTAGGTCATGCTATCCCATGGTTTCTTATTTTACATCGTCCCGAAACACCCGGTGGGAGGATCGACCTTGGAGCGTCGGCAGACGTGTGCGTTTTTACCAATCGAAAAACGGTGGCATTCGAAGACGACGCTAATTCAACGTAGTCACCGCGTTTACATCCAGCCGATTGCTGACTCCTTTTCTGGTCCGATTCGTGCCCTTTGACCCCCCAAAACCGAAGCTCAAATTCACCCCACCCGACATAGATCGCTCCTCTCCGTTCTTGCCAGACTTGAAATATTCGTCGGCAGTTCTGCATATCCCTTCGAGAGTCGTGTATGGTCCATGGTAACCGAGGCCCCCTTTGATCGGAGGAAGGCGGGCTCTAGAATCATCGAAAATAAGGTGGACCCCCAGAAGTGCGAACATGGGAGTTTGCAGGTTAATGATATCCCCAGAAACAGTGGGCATCACTCTAGCGATAGCGCGTCCAATGAACGATTCCGATGCCGATAGCAGTGATTTGGTAACGTAGAAGAATTCAATGGCTTGCGAAATCCCAAGCATGAGAGTGGGTGAAAAGATCGGGAATACGGTTTCTTCGTCGAGTGTGTGGAGTGCAACGTAGGCATCACCAAAGGTAAGTGGAGGTCCTGTATCCGTGATCGTGAAGGCTTGTCCACCGATATCTGGGTTGGAGGATCCTCTTTCTAGTTCTATGAGTCGCTGCTCGTAACACAGGTGCGCAAGAGCACAATTTTCCACATAGATGAACGATTGTAAAATGTTTGGTACCCACGTTGGGTTGTGCTTCCGCACAAGATATGCTCCCAAGAAGATGTCCCCTCCAGGACCAAAAATGCCATTTCCAGGACGGATGCAGCCAGTCCTCAGTGTGTGTGATCTGCTGGTGGGAGACTTGTCTGCAGCGCGGACCACCTTCTCCGCTGAAATTTTAGAAACCGCGTAGTTGGAGAAGAAGTGGTCGTGCTGTTTCGGCAGATGTGCGTCGTCGTCATTGTACGCTTGGATGAAGAATGGCGGTCGTTTTTCCCAGGGCCACAGCCAGAAACGAGAGCGGCGTACAGAAACAGATGCCGAGGAGGTATAGATGAGGGTATTTGCGCCAATCTCCTTGGAGGCGTTGATCACGTTGATCGTGCCGTCGTAGTTCACCTTGATTGAACGAGGAAGCAACGCGATGTGACGCTCGTAAAAGCGTATGCTAGCAGCAGTATGGAACACTGTGACCTTTGGTTCTCCTTCTACGTCTGGCCAGGGCGCTTTGAAGGCCGCAGACAGAGCAATCGCGTCAGAAACGTCAACCTGCAAAAAAGAGACTTGCTGGGCAGCTCCGGCTAGTAAGTCTGGACGTGTGGGAGGGCGAATGTCTAGGATTCTGATGTTTTTGGGATTTTCCCCGCGTTCCAGTAGTTGGAGGACGATCCAACCGCCTAGAAACCCTGCCTAAGGAGAGAATGAGTCCACTTGAAAGACAACCTCGGGAGGGTACATACACCACCGACAACGATGTACCGTCGACCAGTCTTTGGAGGAAGGAAGTTCATCATGACGACTGGATTGTTCGAAAAAGCTTCGGCGGTTGCACGCACTCCCTGAGGGGTGAGCCGCGCCGGGGAGAAAACGAGACTCGTCTCAGGTGGAAGCTGCCCCAGTTTCCTGTCGTTGAGATAACCATACAGAGAGACCAGGGAAACGATGACGAGCAAGCCGAACAATAGGGTTAACATCTTCTCTGACCCTAATTGCTACGGGCGCTGTAAAGGAAGAGGGCGGTTCAAGGGTGCCGTCGACACGTGGTGTAGGTAGACCAGTAAATTGCAGAAGATTCGACCCGTCGGACTGCACCTTGACATACGCTCGCGGTGTCGACGCTCGCTCAAATTCGCCTGCACTTGAAGGCTGACTGGTCGCACGGTACCAGGGTCGGTGGGATCAGTTCTGCGCGAGATCAGTGTAAACCAATCGTGACTCTGAGATTTGTTTTGAGTAGCAAGCGTCCGAGCCTTGGCCATTCTAATTGCAATGTACCCCCCCGAGCTTCACAATTTTCACCTCCGTTCCTTAGCGACGCTTACACCCTGGAAGTATCTTTCAAAGTTATTTCCCGCTCGTCTCAAACATGGCATCGACGGGCAGCTGCTGATCATGTGATGCGGCTCTTTGCTCCGTATTGTTCATCAAACACCGCGGTCACTACCGTTGCCCGCACGACGACCGAAGCCGATGGCCGTCGTGCCAATCAGCTTCAAGTGTTCTATAGCCTTATGTATTACTGCACGATACCCACGGTAACTCCGCTAGACAAGAAAAAAACAGCCCGAGGGCGTAACTATGCATGCGGCGCCCCTGATATGACCGCATGTTTACGGTGTGTATTCTTCATCAGAGGCTCAAGGGCTTACGCCGGAAGGGGAATGGCGACCAGCGGGATTAAGCCATCTTTTGACCTCGATGGACATAACGCCGTACACGTAGAGTGGGGGCCAAAAGGCACGGTGAAAGACGCTACCGCCCCTTGGGAAGAAAATGCTATCCTTCTGGCAGGCGACAACCAACCATGAGGTAAGCAAAGTGAGACTAACGGCGGTAACAATATAGTGAGCGAGAGTTGTTGTGGCAGAAAGGTTGATCTCGCGGACGTTCATGCTGAATACGTTCTGTCGAAAGGGTGAGCTTTGTAAGGAGGGTGACATAGTTGCCCTACAGCTAAATATGTTGCTGGAAGGTAGATCATCGAGAGGTAGGCCATCTGATGCACGAGGGTAAGTTGACTCCTGGACAAGATGCAGAATCGTCGCACCTGCTTCATAGCAACAGAGTCTTTCATTACTACTTCTGTCAGCCCCTGCATGGCCTTGCTTTGTTCTATACCCTCAGTCGCGAATGCCTAGCGAGAAGACGTCAACAGCGCACAGAAATAAAACAAACGAGATCCTATTCGAACCAAGTGAGTAACATTATTTATCCTTTCAGACATCATCTCCCTTTGTCGAGTTAATCTGTTGATCTCAGCTATGAGAGTATTCGCTTCAGTACGCAAGAGTTTTGCGGAATCTTCACGTTCCGCTCTGGCAATCGAGGGGGCATCCATCGCTGGGTTAGGTGTGTCTCTTACGAACTCGACCGACCGGAGGAAATCTCGAAGGAGCTGCTGATAGTACAAGAGATGAGCTTGCAGCTTGTGTAACTCTCGCGCAAGTTTGATGTTGTTGAACTGAAGGACGTCGTATTCCTGACAAGGGCGTTCAAGCAGATAAGAGGCTCGAGAACCGATACTGCTTACGAGAGCATTGATACGGTGAAATAAGGCATCAAACGCCTCGTCCCATGCATAAAGTGCATACCAAAGAATTGCAAGAAAGAGAAACGTCGGATCCTTTGATCTCTTGAAAAATTTCGACCAGTAAATGCTATCACCCGTCCTTTGCACGAGAGACTGCAGACGCTTCGCAGAAGTGCTTTGCAATCCAAAGTTAGGGTGATAAGAAATGATCGTGCTCGTTCCCGTGTTGCGGACCATATGGAGCGACAGTAGATCCTGAAACAGAAAATTGTCTTCTTCATTCACATCGAGGTTGGTATCTGTTCGACTCTAACAAGAGGATATGCTTGCCTGTGAGACACAGCGGCGCCTGAGTATCAATTAACTGCTCCTCTACAGGTGGTGCGAGTCATTCAAGAACGGGGCAGAAAAGGTGTCAGCGTACCCGTACACGGCAGTGGGACCCCCACAAATTGGGTCGGTGGTTTGATCGAAGCAGAGGTCGGAATCCTCAGTGGTTTGGACTTGTTGATCGGTTGTCGATTTTTGATCACGCGTACGAAGGGAAGGATGACAGTGATGTCTAGATAGGTGAGCGAGACAAGAGAGCACAAGATTGCCTCTACTCACGGTCCGCCAGCGCTTTCGGGTCTTCCTGGTACCTAGATGGTATCCAATTGGCGGAGGACGCAAAGAAGAAAGGTTCGACGTTGTATCTGGCTAGGGTAAGACTGCGATCGTACTGTATGATGTAAATGGTTACACGCCTCGTTCCTAACATCTGGAGGATGGGTATCGTCATGTCTTCGACAAAAAGCGCTTGTACTCGAACGTTCGAGGGTGCCTATCATGGTGTGATTCAGCCTCTGAACGTGCAGTATGTATGCTACTTACGGGCGTCCCAAGATGATTCCAAAATGCTTTGCGTTCCACGACATCGTCTCCACGAACGATGCGTGCTTCCACTTGCTTGTCGAAATTCCCATCGTTAAACATACCGACCTTGTATACGGTGGATGACTGGCGATCGCTGCATTTAGTCAACATCTGACTCCTGTTCACCTGATCGCGAGTCCAGTTTCCGAAAAGATTTTGGGGATAGTCATCCCACTCGGAGTTGCCTGACGATTCTGTTGGAATAGGACGAACTTTGCCGGGATCGATATCGAAATTCATCCATGGCCATGGTGCCGATGGCGTTGCATGGCGGTAGCTGCTCGAAAAAAAAGAATGGCGGTGAGCGGGCCACGGACTATCGGTCAATCACTCACATCGGTGTGGGGACCTTGACTCGGGAGAGGTCGTAGAAATTCTTCCGGGACTGTCGTTCACGTAGCTCTTTGGGGGTAGGAGGACTAGCTCGGACGGCGGTCGCGCTCATCGATGTCTATGAATCACTGAATGAAGGAGCGCTGGACGCGGGTAGTGTTCTATCCAGTGCGAACGGGCAGCCCCCGCCACGCAACTTGACTCGCCGTTCGATGAACATCTAAGCCACTTTCCATCAGAACACCTTTCGAAAGAACTTCTTCATGGAATGCACGTGCGAAGATCGTGACACACCAATCGACTTTCGTTCGCTCGCTCGGCTGAGCGGCCGCCAACTGAGGCTGATCTAAAACAACCAGCACTCTGCAAAGTGGTCTGAGAGGCGATCAACAAAATTTCGATTTGAGATTCTCGATTCACACAGCAAAACACAATGCAGGCACATATCTACAGGTCATCAACGTTCTGATAGTCCCGTTTCTGACATAAAAATCCCAAAGTTCATGCAGCACTATTGATCTAGATCGCCTTCAGCTTCTCACCATGAAATATATCGAGAACACACTCACAGGTCGACGCTCTGGAGCTCTGAGCATCCTTTTGATGGGAGTAGATATCGCATAGTACACATAGAACACGGGCCAAAAGGCTCGGCCCAGGACACCAAAGTCTGTCGGGTGGAAATGGCTTTCTCCCTGGAGCGCTATTGCCACCCACGAGGTCAAGACAGTCAGTCCAACCGAAACCTCAATATAGTGGGCGAGAGTCTCCTTAGTACCAGTGACGATCTCCCGAACGTTCATGCTGAACGCATTCTGTTCGAGAATAAGTCTCATGTAGATGCTGGCCATGTTGACGACCTACCGCTAGAAAACTCGCCGGGAGGAAAATCATCGTAAGATAGGCAATCTGGCATACTTGAGTATACTGCAGGCAATACGGAGAAGAATCAAACACACCTGCTTCATAGCAGCAGAGTCGATCATCGTCGTCTCCGCCAACCCCTGCATAGCTTTGCTATCCGCAATGTTAACACTCGCAAACGCCTAGGGAAGGGGTGTAAGGAGTGCAGAGAACAAGAGAGAGCATCATCGAATGCGAACCAAGTGGATGACATTCTGAAGACGGTCGGACAGCATTTCCCTCTGTCCTGTTAATCTACTAATCTCGGACATGAGATTGTCGGCTTCTCTGTGCAAGAGATCCGTAGAGGCGTCACGTTCTTCAAGATTGCTCTCAAGAACGCTCATCGCTGGATTGGGTATGTCTCTGACGAACTTGACAGATACTTGAAAGTCCCGAAGGAGTTGCTGATAGTACAAAAGATGTGCCTGTAACCCGTGCAAGTCCCGCGTAAGCTTGATGTCGTTGTGTTTGAGGACCCGGGATTCCTGCAGAGACGTCAACGGGAAAATCCCGCAAGATGAAAATTGCTTACTAGATTGTTGATGTAGCCATAGAGCACTTCAAATGCCTCATCCCATGCATACAGTGCATACCAGAGAATCGCAAGGAAGAGAAAGGTCGGATCCTTGGATCTCCGGAAAATTTTTGACCAGTAGACACTATCGCCCGTCCTTTGAGCGAGAGACTGAAGGCGCTTTGCAGAAGTTCTTTGTAGCTCTGAACTGGGATGATAAGAGATGATTGTACTAGTTGTTGGAGTGCGATGCATGTGGATAGCAAGCAGGTCTTGGAGGAGAATTCTATTGTCTTGAGAGATTGGGATTGAAAGATGCGTAGCTTGTAACGAAAGTGAGGCCTACCAGGAAGAAGCAATGGTGCTTGAGTATCGATGATTTGCTTCTCATCTATGGATGTGAGTTGAAAGACTACAAAAAGAACTCGATGGAGACGAACCCTTGTAGGGGGTCGATTCTTCTGCCAGCGCTTCCGATTGAGTTGAGAGATAGGTTGCGGTTCTGACCCGTGCTGCCCGTACAATCGGCTTTTGATTTTTCATCGTACGGATAAATGGGAGGACGACGGTAATGTCTAGGGGACCTGAGCAAGTCACAGACAAGGGGTTGCGTCTACTTACGGTCCTCATCAGGTTTGGGGTCTTCTTGGTACCTCGACGGAATCCAATTCGCGGAGGACGCAAAGAAAAAAGGTTCGACGTTGTATCTGGCTGGATTGAGACCGCCGCTACACCACATGTACGTGACATCGATCACTTACTTGGTGCCCAATATTTGGAGAACCGGCACCGTCATATTCTCGACAAACAACGCTCGCACTCGAACATTCGGAGGAGGCTGTTTGTCGCCTGGGCTCGTTTCAAATAATCGACACATGAAACATGGGCGTTACTCACCGGGTCCTCCAGATGATTCCAGTACGCTCTCGGATCCTCGATTTTGAAGGTACGATGTTCATCACTTCTTCTGTCAAAGGACCCGTTTTTAAAAACATCCACCATGTGCACGCTGCAGGTCTCGTTATGCGTAGGTTTCAGAATACCACATCTTTCGACCTGGTCATACGTCCAGTTTCCGAACAGACTTTTGGGGTAATGACACCATTCTGGATTTTGACCAAAATCCCCTGGTGGAAGAGGAAGGACTTCGCTAGGGTCGGCATCAAAATCCATCCATGGCCACGGCGCTGAGGGGGCAGCATGTCGGTATCTGTGGGAGTTGCAGTGAAGCTGCCGTTGGGGACATTCATCCAGACGAACTCACATTGGCGCTGGAACTTTTGGAAGATCGGAGACGTCTTTTTGTAATTCTTCTCTGTATTGTTCTCCACCAATGGGGGGGGGACTGAAGTTCATCGTCGTGGTGGATTGTCAAGAAGACGCCCAACCAGCCTCGTGCCAAGTTTCTGCATACGTACAAAAGCTGCATCGGGACATCAACGTCGAAGCTTATTCCGTCACAATATTTATGAACGACACTACGTCGCGTCGCAGCGTGGATACGGACACGGGTTCATTCACTAACGAATTCCCCCATCAAATCCGTTGCTTGTTGGCTGTATCAAATGCACTTGGCCGAGATCCTCGAATATCCGGGAATACAGTTCAAAACCGTCTCTGTGGCGACCTCATGCAAGCGGCCTCATGGCCTCACAGCAACCTTCAAGGCCCCCCTGCTGTTCATCTTGTCCAGCGCTTGTTGATACTCGCTGATTCTGTACACGTCGGTCACCTGCAGTCCGTCAGCTGACCATTCTTCATGTGCTACGAGCAACCACTCACCATGCCCTTGACGTTAATTTTGCCGCTTTCCAAGTAGGCCACCGCACGAGGGAAACAATGTGTCTGCGCGAATGACCCAATGATCTAGTGACGGGGTAAGTGACAACTTCGAAAAAGGACACAAGAGTTGTCGTGACTCACCTTTATTTCGTCACCAAATATCTTCGACGGTGGCCAGTGTACACGGGCATCATTCGAGTAAACACCATAGACCATGAGTGTTCCACCCCGGCGAACGTAGTTGATAGAATCGTTGGCTACTCTTTCGTTGCCGGTGGCTTCCACCACAACGTCAAACCCGTACGGGTTATCTGATCGGATTTTTTCCCATTGCCCAGCGGGGTCATTCCTATCCAACTCGATGTACTCATCGGCTGCTCCAAGCTCCTTGGCAATCTGCGTCTTGATGCCTTTGTTCGCAGCGATCACCACTCTAGAGGCACCGTTCAGCTTGAGTAGTTGTGCAAGGATTAAACCCGTTGGTCCTGCTCCGATAACAAGTACATCGATGCCGACGGGGGGGCTCAGTCTATCCATGCCATGAATAGCGCAAGCCGTAGGCTCAACCAACGTCGCTTCCTCGTCCGTGAGATTGTGTATCTTGTACACTTTTTTGGCTCCACTGAGGTCAACATTGCAGTCACGTGAGTATCAATCAAGTTACTGTGCAGCGAGCTACTGACAAGACAGCGTATTCGGCGAATCCGCCCGCCATCGTGACCCCTATCCCGTTGAAGTTCTCGCAAAGGAGAGACTGACCGCGTCGACAGTAGAAACATTGTTCACACTGAAAGTCAGGATCAGCGTTCCAACCCGTAACCGAGCATCAAGCTATGGAACGTGTGACCCACAGTAACCCCAGGATCGGCCACACAACGTTCACCCTCCCTGAACCCCTTTACGTTCTTACCAACGGCTGCAATCGTACCGACAACTTCGTGACCGGGTATCAGCTGCCAGCTCGAAGTGAAGCAGTCCGTATCGAGCGATAATTACCAAGCGTACCGGAAATTTTGCAATGAATTCTCCTTCGTGGACATGACCGTCAGTTCCACAGATACCTGTTAGAAATCCGACTGATAAGGAAAGAGTTGGGTGTGCGGATGAAAGGGACGAACCGCAGCATGTCACTGATACAGCATACGATTAGTGCTCAGATGGCTCTCGCATACTCACGACGCCGGCTAGCCCACCTTTGAGTAAAACCTCGTCGTCTGAAATTGTTGGAATAGGCACGGAACGAATGTCAAATCGGCGTGGCTACACACCAGCCAGTGAAGGAGCGCATACTGGTGGGCGACAGAGTTACATACCGACTGATAGTACGTTGCATTCATCATGATGGCGTTGTAGTGGTTGACGAACAAGGGGCTTCACTGGATAGCTGACGGGATGAGAGAAAATTGGATAGTAGACCCACGATAGCCAGAGCCTGGGATACATTCCAGGCCGTCCCCCGCGCATGTTAGAGACGTTTGGGGCGACTTTCATAATGCCCGGCACGGGCGGTCCGCTAATGATGCTTTTACCTGTCTCAGCTGTGGGGCACATTGTGATCAGTAAAACAGTGCAGAATGATGTTCTGGCCAGAAACAGCCACCATCACTGGCAGGATCACTGGCATCAGCAACCAATTACCAATCAAACAAACGTATCGAGTGGACAGATTATGAATGACTCAAGTCAGTCCCATCTGTGTCGGACTTGAACGTTTGAACATGGTATCATATCTGCAGCGACCTCAAAATCATTCGCTACCAATAGGCGGGTATATCAGATAGCTTGATGGACGCGTGCGTTGTGCAAGTGACCCCGGAAACAAACTCCTGGCCTTTCGTAAACAAGACTCATCACTGATCACAGCCAGCAACTTATCAGCAATCTGATGCGTTTTCCGGACAGATAAGCTTTCCATGCGGTTCGGAGCTATTGGCAGTAGGTTTTTTCTTTTCTTTTTATGTACTGGCATCAGAGGCTTGTCTTGGACTGACTCAGATCACTTACTATCTAGTAGATGGTCGAGTGTGCTGTCTACCTGACTCGGAGCTATTTATTGTACATGCTTGTTTGATAACCGTCCAAACTGAGGTAGTCGCTGGGTTCTTCCGAGAAGCACTGGTGGCTGGAAATCTCCTCGGCTACTATGAGTCGCTGAGTGTAGAACTTCATAGCCAATAGTGGGGGTCAGAGCGCTGAACTTGAGCCAAACATTTCGGCTTAGCTGAGTAACTAGGTACTCGACTAGGGTATGTTGCCGCACAGCACGTGAGCAGTGGTTAAAACTCCGATTTGGAGGGTAATTGTTGGCCAACTTGTGCATGATGTAATCATGTGATCATTTTTGCCGCCGTGCAGAACATGTACGGCAAGGTTGAAGCTCCGATGGAATTTACCCTTCCCCCTAAACCTGAGGCTAGTATGCACTTTGTATGCACCGATGCTTCTTCTCTACCAATGATTTGAAGCGGAGTCGCGCAGAGCTCCAAATAGTCACAATAAACCCCTTGTATACCTCCGATAATTCTGATGAGTTGGGATAATGATAGGGTTCGGGATAATCCGACAATTCGAGCGGAATTCAAACCCCACCGTTCATCGAACATTTCGTGCAACTTAGCCGAGATTAACCGAGCAAATGTTTGGTGTCGTGTTTAGCCTTGACACCCACTAATGTTCACGGAGTCCGACGTCGTATCACCGAATCTGCGGATGACTCATTATGAGGAGGTAGTACCGATTGGACGACTCCCTAATAATCAGCCTGGGACCTATCTGGATAGCCACGAATATCTATTTAAACTCGCCTATTCGCATCAAACCTGCGGTGCTACTAGTATATTTCCGAGTCCTCCATGAGCTCACGCATACCCCTCATTTTTGTGCGTTCCATTCCGTTGGACGCGGCAGTTTCTAATATGCTGATTGACCGATCCAATCGGCCCAAGGGTGCGGGCACGTTTGGTGTTCCGGGTCCAGACTCGAATGGCGCGCGTATCCATGCGGTAGAGGACGCCCAAGCAGTCGTGAACTATTATATAGAACATGGCTACAACACGATCGACACTGCCCGTCTCTATGGCGGAGGGACGTCCGAAGAGGTCGAGTGACTGAAACTAAGTTGGCCCGTTCGTCAATTCATAACATATATTCTAGTTTTTGGGCCAGATGGACCTCGGAACCTGCATCGTCGACACCAAGTCGGTTTCTCCGCTTGTCCACGGCAATCTGACTCATCCTGCATGACCCTTACAGAGTGTATCCCGGCCAGCACGGCGATTTCACTGAAAAGGGGATAAGGGAATCTTTGGATAGGTCGATCACGGCGCTAGGTAAACACAAAATTCGTATCTTGTACCTGCATGCGCCAGATCCCACGGTTCCAATCAAAACCACGCTGGGGGCTATCAATAATTTGTACACCGAAGGGCATTTGTAACTATGTTCCCTTGCATAGCTGTGCTGGATTTGACCTACTAGCTCCGCAGTGAACAGTTCGGTCTGAGCAACTACACGTCTTGGCAGGTGAGTTGACGCCTTGCTCTCACTGGATCGCAGATGACGACGTATAAATATCTGAAACAGGTGGCGGAGATCGTGGATATTGCAACCTATCATGGTTGGGTGAGACCTACCGCGTATCAGGGCGGATATAATGCTATCGAACGGACCGCCGAGGCCGAGTGCGTGTGCGAGTTGCAACCAAGATGATTGATGATGCCTGAACGGATGTACAGGTTAATTCCATGTTTACGACACTTTGGAATCAAGTTTTATGCCGCCTCGCCCCTAGCGTTCGTCTAGTAACCATGTATTTTTGGAATGCTGCGCACTGACCCCCAATTAGTGGAGGCCTTTTAGCTGGAAGGATTCTCAGTGAGGAAGATATGGCTGCGAGGGAAGGAGGGAGATGGGATCCGCGGACAAGTCACCTCGCACCGGCTTTGCGAATGCAATATGCTCCAATGCTGCCAGCAGTAAAGAAGCTCAAGGAAGCTTTGGCAAGTGAATTATCATGGGAATATGATTGTGTCCTTATACGTGTTCCACAGGACAAACATGGACTTGACATCGCTGAAGCCTCCCAGAGGTGGCTGCAGCATCACAGCGCGCTCGAACAAGGCGATGATGCTGTTATTCTTGGGGCTGCATCCCTGAAACAGCTGGAAATGAATATTAGCCACTGGTATGTCTCAGATATTGAGTCAGGAAAAGGTACGATATCGATTCCATTTTCAGCGAACGTGGACCGCTGTTGGAGGACGTCGTCGAGTTATTTGAGGGGGCATGGCTTGAGGTGAAAGCACGTGCGACGCACGAGGTTTTGTAAAGAGTGCACGAACAAACCCCAGCTGGACTACTTACGGCGTCTGACGTCGTTTCTACATAGGCCAATCCGAGGTTTCCCAACAAGGCTGACAGTGTCAGTGGGCGTATAGTACAAATGTGGCCCGGTCGAAATGATTGCGAACGATGTGCACGTATTAAATATCATCCGGTCTCAATGTTCCACGCAGATTGTTTCTTGGCGATCGATAATCGGTTATAGCTGGACAAGCGTGAGGCGATTTTTCAGAAAAGCGCCCGTGCGGGCCATGACATGCATGACATACTGATCCGATTCAGAGTTGGCAAAATGCTGCGTTGGAACGGCACTTGGCAGGCTGTAGCACTGTGAGAGGCTTTCTCAGAGGCATGTCGGACTCGGGCTCAGCAACCCCCGCAAAGTGGGTACAGCAAATGCGCTGGCGCCACTGGCCGGACTGCTACGACGACCGGAGCAGTGTTTGTTATCGTCACATCTCGGTTTCAGCTTAACCTATCGGCCGCTCCTGGCGCACAAATACCGTAGTGGTGTGTCTCATAACACAGCCGTACAAAGTACCATTTGCGTTGCGAGACTAAATCTAACCCAAATGGAAATGCATTTGGCTTTATCCAGCTTGAAATAGCCAGTGCAGCGGTGTGAATGGTATCCGATAACCGGAGTATGATCTCCACTGGATCGCAGGAACGTTCAACGAACGTGGACGGATACTGCACTGTCGTAAAGATATGGGATTCAGGGTGAATGTGTGAAAATCTTATCATCTAAGATCTTGATGAAGCCAGTACTGACAATTTAGAGGCGGGACAAGGCGGGGAAAGGTCTGAGATACGGTAGGGATCGTGACACGAGCCTCGGTTGTAAAACATTTGACCTTGTCCGAACGACCCAATCCGGTAATCCGGTGTCCGGGGTCACGTAAGACTACAGCTAACCGATTTGCGCATTAAAAAGTGGAACGAGCTTGTATCGTCTTCACCGGCCAATTCTTTGTTCTGTTCGCCCTTCTTCGAGGACAGCGAGGACGTCCCTCCTCACGACGAGCTCCTACTTCCAACTCCGTGCTTGCCTGATTATAGTCCTCATCATCCGTCCAGGTTCAGCTCATTTACTCTAGACTCTCCTCGCCATGCGCGTTCCTCTTTTACCCCTCACGGGACGCGCCGTCTACAATCCAATCGAAACCATCGTCTTCTTCTTCATCATCGGCACCCTCGCCTATTTCCGTGTCCTCTTCTCCATCAAACACTCTGCCTTCCTTGCCCCCGTCTTTCCTTCCACGCTCAGTACAACCCATGCTTTGCTGCGCGACGATGAATGGTTCGTCGTCGACCAAGAGTGGTACCTGAAACGAGCAGCCAACCTGCACACACAAAGACTAGAGCTTCAGCAGTTTGTTTTTTCCCAAGCCCCTACCGAAAGGGCAGTGGATCCGGTGCGCAGTTCACAACCAGTGCAATCGTAGCAACGCTGATCAGTACACGCTTAGACTATGACTAGATCGTTGGACTGGGCTCACCTCGCACCATCAATCGACAACCTGACACATTATATTTCCGATGTCTTCGTAACTCCGTCTGGTCAAGCCTACTCCGCGCTGTGCTTCTACGCGGCGGGTGAGGATAATTGCTTCACGGAGGTGTCGAGCCAAGCCTCGGGTCCCCAGACCGTCACATTGTCATTCGTCCCAGGTGCCCACGAAGAATTCGCCGATGCCCTCAAGGCCAAAACATTCTATCCTGCAGATTCATTCGGTGTTGAGTACCGGGTACGGAGTCACTCGGATCAAACTATCGGTCAAATGAAGAGCAGTAAATGGGTCGCTTATGCTGCCCGTGCCCTCATCATGCGGTTCTGGGAGCTTGCCAAGGTCAGTCAGTCTCTGACGCTAGGACATATCATTTACTAAAGCACTTGCTCAATTCCAGAAAGCGGATTCTCTTGATATTCTTCTCGTCCTTGCTGGGTATATTTTGATGCATGCGTCATTTATTCGCTTGTTCTTGGCATCGCGAGCCTTGGGATCCAATTTCTGGCTCACGACCGCCATAGTTTCGTCGTCGACCCTCGCATTTATACTTGCCCTTCCGTTATCACACTACTTCGAGATACCTCTTGATCCGATCAGCTTGACAGAGGCTCTCCCGTTCCTGGTTTGCACAGTTGGGTTCGATAAGCAACTTCGCCTTGCAAAAGCCGTCTTCAATCATCCCCACCTCACCACTCCTGTGAAGGAGGGTCGCTGGAGGGGCCAGATGAAGCCAGCCGGGGAGGTGGTCTTCGAGGCTCTGGAAACGGGTGGAAATCTCATCCTTCGTGATTACGGACTGGAAATCGTTGCTCTTCTTCTGGGCGCTAGAAGCAAAGTCGGTGGTCTCAAGGAGTTCTGCGCACTAGCTGCACTGTCCTTAGTACTCGATTGCCTTGTGTTTGGCACTTTCTACGCGGCTGTGTTGACGATTATGGTCGAGGTGGGACTTTTTTTTTCAAATTCGTTTTCCTACCCAATTTGGGTCTTTCTCTGGGTTTGGGTTAGGCAAGCCTTGCTCACGTGTGAACTCCTTAGGTCCGCAGAATCCAGACAGCACGCGAATTCACGAGATCCCGGAGTACCAACAACCTTACAGCTGAAGGCACCGTTAGTGCACTTTCCCGTCCATCTCAGCCCGTAGGAGGCCACAGTCTTAGCCGCAAGCTTTCGGAAAGCTTGCTTGGCACCAAGGGCTCGATGCTGCGAGGCAGGAACAGCCCCCCATCAGACGTGAAGGAGCAGGATCCGGTTCCCCGACTTAAACTCCTTTTGGTACGCCCATCGTCTCGCTGGCTGATCCGTATTGTCACTTATGACATGTCTTAGCTTGTTTCATTCCTTACACTGCACATCCTGAACTTTACGACCACCTTGGCACCAGCTACGATCACCCCCTTCGAATCGAGAACTTCCGCTCAGACCCTCGGTGATCACCGGCTCGAATCTCTCACAGCTGAAAAAACTTCCCCTGCTATTGCTAGCGTACTTGATATCATAGCGGCATTCCAAACTTCAGGCAACATCACAACCTCCACTCCCGACGTGCTCGTCAAAGTCGCTCCACCGCTACACATTAGCGTAATCGCTCCTGGTCCGGCACGTCCCCGCGCACTCTTCAGATCAAGCGAGATCATCGATAATTTCATGTCAGGATGGACCAGTCTCGTCGGTGACCCCGTCATCTCGAAATGGATCGTATTTGTCCTTGCTGCTAGTGTCGTTCTGAACGGTTACCTTCTCAAAGGCATTGCTGAGGGCGCCATCAGGGGACTGCAACCGCAAAATGTTAGATTCAGGTCAGTTGGGCCCGTCAAGAGGGATAGAGATGTAGATGAAAAGATCGAGGTACCTCAAGTGAAGACCTCTGCTAGACCTCGCAGACCTTCGTTTATGGTCGGCCCTCCTAAATTCAATTCCGGCGACTCCGGAGCAACCACCACGCCCGAATCCGTCCCATCAACCCCCCTTGATTCTAAACCTCTTATCGCCCCTGTGGCTATCCCCGCTAACGAGGAGACCGGCGGTGTCCCTGCGTTCTTACTGGATATGAAGCTTCGAGCCCAACCTGCTGCGCTCGTCACCAAAGAACCGCGTATCGACCTTTCTGTGCGTTCACTGGAGGAATGCATCGAGATTTTCGAGAACGGACCTCGTCCAGTACAAGTGTCATTGTCAATCCTGAACGATGAAGAAATCATCCTCCTCGCACAGAACGGAAAGATTGCTGCCTATGCTTTGGAGAAGGTTCTTGGCGATCTCAGCCGGGCCGTGGCCATTCGGAGAGCCTTGATTTGTGAGTGATGTGCACGCGTGTTTTTCGCCTATTGATTTCATTAGCCCGGGCAACACCAACCCAAACTTTGGAAAATTCCGACGTGCCTATGACAAACTATGATTATTCTCGCGTGTTCGGTGCATGCTGCGAGAACGTAGTTGGATACATACCCATCCCACTTGGTATAGCTGGGCCGCTTACCATCGACGGGGAGCAAGTGCACATCCCAATGGCTACTGCGGAGGGTACTCTGGTTGCATCTACGTCCCGTGGTTGCAAGGCACTCAACTCGGGTGGAGGTGTCACGACAGTTCTCACTAATGACGCGATGACGCGCGGTCCTGCCATCGACTTCCCTTCCATCGTGATGGCTGCCGAGGCGAAAGCATGGGTGGACTCCGACGAAGGATACGAAATCATTAGGGCAGCCTTCGAATCGACTTCACGATTTGCTAAGCTGCAGAGACTCAAGACTGCTATCGCTGGACGAACACTCTTTGTTCGCTTTGCGACCAAGACCGGCGATGCCATGGGTATGAATATGATCTCGAAGGGTACGGAGAAGGGACTCGAGGTAATGCAACAGCACTTCCCTGAAATGGTCACCCTTGCTCTCTCTGGTAACTACTGCACGGACAAGAAACCCGCCGCGATCAACTGGATTGAAGGTCGTGGAAAGAGCGTGGTTGCCGAGGCTATTGTCCCCGGGAAGGTGGTCAAGTCTGTTTTGAAGACGACGGTGGAAGCGTTGTGCAACCTGAACTTGAAGAAGAACCTTGTCGGTAGTGCCATGGCTGGCTCAATTGGTGGCTTTAACGCACATGCAGCAAACATTCTCACCGCGATTTTCCTCGCGACTGGTCAGGATCCTGCGCAAAACGTTGAAAGCTCAAATTGTATGACTTTAATGGAACCGTACGTAATTTTTTATCAGGACACGCTATTCAATGCTCACGTTTGAGTAGAATTAATGATGGAGAGGACCTTTTGATGACCGTTTCTATGCCTTGCATTGAAGTCGGCACTATCGGTGGTGGTACCGTCCTTGCTCCCCAGGGCGCAGTTTTGGAGATGCTCGGCCTCAAAGGTGCTCACCCAACCGTGCCCGGCATGAACGCTCAACGCCTTGCCCGTATCATTGCTGCGTCGGTCATGGCTGGGGAACTGTCCCTTCTCAGTGCGCTTGCAGCGGGCCATCTCGTCCGCGCGCATCTCGTTCATAACCGCTCTCAGGCGAACACACCAAATTCATCCCGTCCCGTGACACCTAGCATTCCATCTCGCCCAACTCTCTGGGAACAACCTCCGAGCAATCCCCTCGCCCCCGAGCAAGTACTCACGTATTCTTCGTCTACATCGTCCTTACCACCATACTCGGAATCCAAACAGTAGTGTCGATTGCAACGACACCCGATGATTGATATCACGTTTTCATATCTATACGATCTGCTGCCTTTACCTTATCAACTACTTTCCTGTGGGCGCGGAAAGGATTACGAAGCTGCTGGCGCGATTCATAGGAAGGGCGCATCACAGGGTACCTCCACTAACAAAATCTGGATAGATCACATTTTGTTCATCCATTCATGGTACTGCACACTTGTTGAACTGCAATATATATTACTACCTCTTCTCGACGCATGTATGTACTATATTGTATTTGGGGAATTAAAGCTTTCGAGGTGCTATATCTGCTTGATGTGTAAATAGCAAATTACAGGACGATAATATCTTCGAAAACGAGCATGGGCCTGTCGTCGTTATTTACTCTGCGCCCAAATTCGATGGCCCGGGGATACTCAGACTCATAATCATAGGCGTGCCAGCATCAGTGGATCAGAGTACATGTGGCATATTATGTACAATTACATGTAGGTACGCGTGTGCTTTCTACACAAGGCCCGCCAATACCCAGTTTCCGGTACGAGCTTGCGGCCTGGCAAGTATTCACAATGACCCTACCGCTCAGAAGCCAGGCAGCGTTGATCAGCGCTCGCGCAACTGTGTTCACACGCAGACCTCTTCAGACACATCGATCGCTCACCCTTTCCTCCGTCGAGGGACCGAAATACCCTCTGCTCGAACACCGAACGCTCTCGGTTTACTTTCGAGATGAGATCCTTGTAAAGCACGCAGAGAGACCCGCACTGGTGTGCAGACAGGAACTACCGAGCGCTCACTCGCCGAACATGGGCGTCACCACGCACCTCGCCTGGAACTTTTATGAATTCGACAGACACATTCACGCGCTCGCGAGGGGGCTCGTGTCCTTGGGCGTCAAGAAGGGAGACCGTGTCGCGGTGCTGATGGGTAACAGCAGGTATGTACGCGTTTGTTGGCGTTTCCCGTCGTCGTGTCTCATGCGTCAACCTGACCTCTGGTGGCGGATTTGTAGCTCGTACGCGTTGTTACAGTGGGCGTGCGCGAGCGTGGGTGCAATCCTGGTGACGCTCAACCCTGCTTACCGTGTCAATGAACTCGTGAGTGTCCCTGTCTGACCTGAGCACGGCGTACGGCGTGCTGAACGTTGGTGCTTCTACGACGTCATCTTAGGTGAACACCCTGAACGTAGCGGGCGTATCCCATCTCTTTGCTGTCCCCCGTCTTCGTAGCTCGCGTTACATACGCATGTTGTCCGATGCTTTCCCGGATTTGCGCCACTCTGCCCCGGGGAACATACGATGCGAGGCACTCCCCTCTCTACGACACCTCGTCGTTGTTAACAACTTGGCGGATCCGAACGCGTATCGACAAGAAATTACGGATACAAGGTGTATCATTGATTGGCAGGAGACGTTTGTATGGAGGGAGGACGGCGCAGAAGAGCGACGTGTGCGCGAGTGCATGGACGAACTGCGGTCTGACGATGTCATTAACTTGCAGTTTACAAGGTGCGTTTCCGTTGGTTTTCGTTTGCGGATCGTGATATGTGATCTTGGTTTACGCAGTGGGACGACGGGTGCCCCCAAGGCTGCTTCCGTAGGTGCTTTCCCGTCTACTGCCATCTCTTAACTCAAGGCGCGTGCTAGCTGACGCATCTCAATATTCTGAATAATGCTATCGGAAACGGTCGGTGTATGCAGTTCACGTCTGATGATGTTCTCTGTAAGTGTAGTGACTAACGAACACACAACGTTGACATGGTTTGTGGTATAGGTAACGTTCCACCTCTGTTCCACTGTTTTGATGAGTTCTCTTGCATCCTATCGACGGTCACGTATCTGACTCTCTTGTGTCCCACACGTCTTGTGTTAGGAAATTTGGCCGCATGGTCTCATGGCGCCTGTGTCGTTTACCCTTCGGAAATGTTTGACCCGAAAGCTATTGTCGACGCGGTCGTGCAGGAGCGATGTACTGCGTTGCATGGTGTACCCACTCATTTCCTCGGTGTGTTGACAGAGGTGCAACGACGACAGGAGGCAGGGGAGAAACTTGACCTAAGTCGACTCCGGTGCGTCGATGGTAAAGTCCCGAGTAAGAAAGAAGTCAGCAAACTAAGCCAGAGCGCTGAGACAGGACTGGGATCGCTGCTGGATCCCCGATACCTACCGATCTCATGCGCCAACTGATCGACAAGCTGAATTTGGTGGACCTGATTGTCGCGTATGGCATGAGTGCGTCATCATCCTTGGTCCTCCGTCGCGTTTCGCTGATACATGGTGGGTAGCGGAGACGAGGTAGGATTGATTCGGCGAACACTCGGCAATCCATTGACCTGGATCCGCAGTCCAGTCTCCTTCCAGTCCACACCCGTGGACCCAGTTATTAAACGAGTGGAAACGGTCGGGAAGGTGCAGCCTCATGTGAGAGCAAAGGTTATAAACCGGGAAGAAAAAATCGTTCCTGTTGGAGTGCCTGGGGAATTGTGTGTCACGGGATATTTGCTCCAGAAGGGGTATGTTTTGTGCATTCCTGGTTTTCAGTGTTTTTTTTTCTGACTCTGATAGGTATTGGGAGGATGAAGATCAGACAAAGAAGGTCATGCGTCCAGATCCTGAAGATGAATCTGTTGTGTGGATGCATACGGGTGACGAAGGGATAATTGACGAGGATGGTTACTTGAGGAGTGTGTCTGTGACTCAAATGCCATGCGTGGTACTGATATAAATTCGTTGCAGTTGTTGGTCGAATCAAGGTCCGTTTGATGTATTCACGGTACAAGATAAATGACGTTGCACCAGGACATTATTATTCGCGGCGGAGAGGTGAGGTCAAAGCTCTCGTAGAACGATGCAGGCGCGATCATAATAACCTGACTACTGCTCAGAATTTGTTCCCCGTTCAGATAGAGAATGCCTTGACAGTACATCCGTCCATAAGGGAGGCGGCAGCGGTGGCAGTACCGAACGTGAAGTACGGCGAAGTCGTCGGAGCATGGGTATTACTCGAGCCAGGCACGGCAATGTCCGGGGAGGAGGTTTATCGGGTCGTTCGGGACAACATGAACCCGCAGGTATGGGCGGACCTTTGTTCTGTGATTTTGTTACGCTCACATCATGGGGTATGGTTTAGAATGCGCCGGCGTGGGTATGGTTCATCGGGGATGGCATGGACGGGGAGGAGCTTCCAAAGACTGCGAGCGGGAAAGTGATGAAGCACATTTTACGACGGTGGAGTGCCAAGTTGGCCGAGGACGGGGTGGGCAAGGTTGCAATGTAACCATATCCGTGCCGATATGCCGAATGAACGCGAGAATTTATTCCCAGAACGAGAAGTGGTCGGACTTCGCATTTGATTTCGGGGAAACGACGTTAGTCACGCAACGTCGACCATGTCCGTCTCGAGGCGCGTTCGTATCTACACCCTCGAAGACCTCGCCGCACACAAGTCCACGCAGAGTTGTTGGGTGGTGTTCAAAGGAAAAGTCTACGATGTCACTACCTTCGTCTCTGATCATCCTGGAGGCGACGACCTCATTCTTAACAACGCCGGCACGGACGTGGAAAACATCATGAAAGACAAGGATTCGCATGACCACTCGGAATCTGCTTATGAGATGCTGGAGGAGTACCTGATTGGTCGTTTGGGCACTGAAGCGACAACCATCAGTGATGGTGCGTCTTTGTACTTGCTTCCTCCATAATTTCCTCTCACGTTGCACAAAGATTGGGAAGCGACGGACGACTTCCATCCGGAGGACACAGATTCAGCAGAGGACTTTGCAAAGACCCAGTTTCTCAACCTGCGCGAACCTTTGCTCTGGCAAATGTGGAATGCCAATTTCAGGTCCGTTCCATTACGGCAGTGTGCTATGCAGTCTTGACTCTTTCTCCAGCAAGTCATATTACCTGAAACAAGTTCATCAACCACGGCATTTGAAACATTCGGCGCGCTTGTTTGGTCCTGCCATGCTCGAGGTGAGTTTACCGTAATATGCCTACCTGGTGAGTATCTTGACCGTGTGATCAGATATGTACACGCACGGTATGGTACGTGGTGCCCCTAGTCTGGCTGCCCATCGCGGCCATTCTTTTCTTGCGCTCGATGTTGCAATTCACAATGCCAGTACCGTCTTTCCGGGAGGCACCCCTATTCCCCCTTACTGCCTTGTCCCTTCTGTCGACGGACGCGTTTGTCAAGACATTGTCTTGCTTTTTCCTGGGTAACTTGATCTGGACGATGCTGGAGTATGGAATGCATCGATTCCTCTTCCACATCGATGAACTCTTGCCCGATCACCCCGTTTTCTTGACTCTGCACTTTTTGCTTCATGGTATTCATCACTATATGCCCATGGATCGGTGAGTCGAGCTGTTATTGTCCAAATGTCCTATTCACTGGTTTCAGTTTGAGACTTGTTATGCCACCGATTTTGTTCACTGCCCTTCAAGCGCCATTTACTCGGCTTGCTCACATCCTGTTCCCGGCTCCTGTCGCAAACGGCATCATCTCCGGCGCGTTCACATTCTGTGGGTGTTTTACCTGCTCGTCACTCTGCCGAGCCCAATTGCTCACCGATTCTGTAGACGTTTTGTATGATTGCATGCATTATGCGTGAGTATGCCCTCTTCCGTCCTGGCTTGCACATTTATCCCTTGCAGGTTACACCACACCAGGCTCCCGGCATATATGCGGGAGATGAAGAAATACCACTTGGCCCACCACTACAAGAATTTTGAGCTCGGTTTCGGAGTTACTAGTACGTCGAATCATCACTGCGTCCAATTGCTCTCTGACACACGGGATACAGGCAAGATATGGGACTATGTCTTCAACACTGTGCTCCCGGTGTAAGCATGAGGTAGCCTAGACTCCAAGTCTAAATGGACGATATTGCTTGGTCTGTCAGATAGATCGTATGGATACTTTTATTACAATGGTATAATGCGTTGCTATTCGAAAAGCTATGAGACATAGCCACATCTCATTAGGGTGTTTTCCAGCGACGACATCGTGGGTATGCCAGCGAACAAGGTTAGTATCGGTGTAGACGAGGCGTCCGTACTCAAGGCGTACAAACTAACCACACTCAATCCAACGTGAGCCTTTTCAAGTCCTATGAACCGGCCTGTCGATATCCATGACCCCCAGGAAGTGGGAGGAGGTAGATCATGACTTGGAAGATCCACTATCCGACATCGTCACTTCAGTCGGCGGGGACGGTGATGGCGATCCATTGGGTCTAGGTGCTACCGTCGAGTGCGCCAATCATTTTATTGTTCCTTGTCATCTTATTGATCATCATTCTCTCAGTATCAGGAACCTGGACGGTGAAACGAGTAGGAACTTGCGAGTTGCTGATCTTGAACTGGTCTGACAACCCCACAGAGGCCGCCGTCATGTTAAGCTCCAAGTCGTTCGACCCCAAGGCTTTCCTAGCTGCTGTTCACCCCAATGCGACGTATCAAGACTTGGCCGCCGGCATATCTCACCTCCAGGCGTCCATTGACGCGCGGTCGGAACAGGTTCGAGTGCTCGTCGAGGACAACTTTGATCGTTTCGTTGCGGTGAAAGCGTGCACGGATGGTAATGCTCTACGAATATATTTCTGAACGCCGACTCACTCCACGCGAGCTCTGTATGCTGAGATGCGGGAAGGTCTCCTGTCTGACGCCAACGAATATGCATCGAAGCCGCTCACCGATCATCTGAAACGTAGGCCCAACATGCTAACTTTTCGTCATTTGGCTCCCGTCGCTGAGCGTGTCTGCATTAGGTTCTGCCGTCAAGGCCAACCAGGTATTCCTTCCTGTCTTGGAGAACTCTGCCAAGGCTCAGAGGCTGCGCACCACGCTTTCCGTGTTTGAACGCTCCAAATTCTTTTTCAGCCTTCCAGGGTCTCTCGCGGAATCCATCGAAGCGGTCAGCTGGAGACTTACCTTCCTGTGATCGTTCGTGACCGGGGGTTTTTCTTCATACAGGGCAAGTATGAAGTTGCTTTACGAACGTACAACAAGGGCAAATTT